>JAHZMU010002971.1:0-10568 GCA_027743725.1 Rambutsinella grinnellia | reverse complement strand
GGATAAAAATAGGGAGGATGGCTTCACTTCCTTTGCTAAAATGGATACAAACTTAATCGTGACGAATATGGGAAATGGCTCAGCCACAAGTCTAATTATAATGGATTATTACACTCCCACCTTTTTAACTTTTGACGTGGCTGATAATCTCACTGAGAAGGTGAGGAACGTTCATATCCGGCTTGGAAATGTGGATGTTGAGCTAAATTCAGGGAAAAGCTTGAGTGATGCGGATGGAAAGAAAATTGGAGTAGAATATTATGAAGATTTATTAGAAAGGAGGGAGGAAGCTATTTTGGGAGATTTTCCGGATATTCAAAGGCAATACAATTTGTCAATTTGGTGGAAAGTTTGGAGGGTTTTTGTTGAATATTGGGACTGGTGGGTAGTCTTAGCCGGGGTAATAACTGTGGCGATTTTTGTACGAATTTGCTTCTTACCTTTCTCTAAAAAGAAGGGAAAATATGAGGTGATTAAGGCAAAGATGGGGAAAGTGAGGAAAGCAATTAATAAGTGGAGAAGGAGGGATACCATCAACAATGTAAATCTGTTTGAGATCAGGTCACTTTCGAGTGAGGACGTAGAGTACAATTTAAATAATGCATTAAATTCACAAATTCAAAGCTTGGTTAACCTCGAGGATGAACAGGAGACTACGCTTTCTTTAGAGAGTCAGATTGAATTAGAAGAGGTCCTTCCCGGATTTGGGGATGTGGAATTCCAGTCGTGCAGAAATGTGCACTTTAAAGGATCTTCCAATAATGGGCATCTATTAGAATGTCGCGACTGCCTTTTGCTTTCAACAAACTCAAGTCTTAATCTTGTAGAGAATTCTAATATGAATATTTCTGTAGAAGAATCTGCGTTAGATTTGATAAAATCTAATCATTTACAACTATCTGGGAGGCGGATCAAGGGAATGCTTATGGAAAATAGGAATTGTAATTTTACCGGAGAGAATTGCAAGTGGGAGTGCAGCTCAAATACTAACTTGGGCGTAAGCGGAAACGAGAACAAGCTAAAGCTAATAAACAACTATAATTTACAAGTGGAGGGTGATATGAACGAAATTTGGGCGGAGGATAATTCCCACTTGAGGATTTCTGGGAAAGGAAACAACTTATACGTGAAAGGCACAACTCACCATTCCATTAAGTTTGGGCAAATGAATTTGATTGAAATGAAGTCACCGGATTACTCGTATCTTCCTGAATTTCTTAACGGATTTCTAAGCAATTTCTACATGAGAAACGCTGCAGAGCTCAAACTTGAATATGTAGAAAAGGGAAGGATTGAAGGGAGCAAATATTTGCTAGGAATTTTTGACTTGCAAATAGTAAAAGGATTAGATGGTAGCTTTTTAATCAGTATTTATAGAAACCTTATTAACTCTTTTGAAATAGTAGAAAAAAGTTGCTCTGAAATTAATATAAGGGGAAAACGGGGCAATGTAGAACAAAGTCTAAAGTTGAAGGCAAGATATGTGGAGGTTGTGGGGGAGTATGATGGAAAAATGCAGATTAAACTTAATTGTTAACTTATTAAATTAATTTTAAATAAATCTTTTGTTCTAAGCAAGTTTGTCTAAATAAAACTACCGTTTAATTTAGGTTGAATTTTCAAAGAAGCAAATTTCATTCATTTTATATCACGCCATTTCATTAGATTTCATTGCTTTACATTGATAATTTACGCAGCCAAAAATTAGCAAGTAATGGCGCTGCAACGGAATCCAAAATGAAAAGAAATGCGGCCGTCATTGCAATAAAAAGCAATTGCGCATATGACACAAGGAGAAAGTCTGAGTAGGTGAGTGGCCATTCCTAAAATGAATGAGCGGTCGCATGGAGATGAAAGTATTTCAAAGAATTTCACGCTTGATTAGCCATTTACATCTACTGTCCCAAACATCATTTTCCAAAAATGAGCATGAATGCCTTTTACAGACTTTTAAGTTTAAGTTTCTGTTGATGTAAAATTTGCACTCCAAATATTAAACAATATGGCATTACATCGCAAATATTTTCAAGGAAATTTCCGTATTTAAAAGCTATACTAACAACCAATGGCACGTCAAATTGCGCAAGCATATTTACAAAGTTGCCCTAAATATTACGTCATGCGTGCTGTTTTTTAATATTTAAATACGTAAACATCTAGTACAACTGATGTTGCAATTTAGCCATGTGAAGTGTGGCGGTTACACCCAATGGCCAAGTGGAACTCCCTCAAGTATTTACTCAAACACAAACATTCTAGAAATCTAGAAAAAGTGTTTAAAAGCCGGGATCTGGCAGGGTTTAAAGAATATTGTAAAGAATTATTGTGTGTCAAATTTGCTTAATCAATATGTGTCTAAGAGTGATTTTAGTACAAATCATTATATATTTTTTAATGATTAGCAAAGAAACATCCCAAAATGAGCTCAGGTGTGACGATTCACTACTCCTTCATACAAAATCAAGCAACAACATTGTTGCAAGAATAAATGATTATCAATTTTTTAATTGGAAACGCAGACACTTGCCTATAGATTTTTCTGAATTTGAGAAGCTTACCAATTGTAATAGCATGGTCGTCGTTGTCAATTATCTAGGACTAGACTACGATAACTTACTCACTCCTAAACTAATCAGAAGACCAACTTTAGCTTTAATTCATGATCCGGTGATTCATTATAGAATTTCACCAGTCTTCTTACCTAACGTCAAGTGGTCAGCAGAGCTGGTGTGGTTCACGGAAATTCCAGGGTATAATCATACCATGGAAAGAATATTGCGAAAATGCACCTTTTATAATCAATCTAAAGTAAGTGACGACCCTATTTTTTCATACCATTGCGGAGAAATTAACTATTTAAAATTAGTCTCCCAATCTAAGCCGTGGAAGCTCATTAAAAAACGAAACAGATATGTTCTGCGTTCAATTGAACATATCAGCGTTCACCCCGAACGTGAGAATACATTACCGAGCTGGCTTCCCTCTGGGATCTACGCCAGTAAAATTAGCGTCTCTTTGAAAACAAAATTATATCTTGCCTTGGCCAAAACGTTTGAACAGAACTGGCGAGAAAAAATTGCACTAAATATGGATTTTCATTACCATGTGCATCTAGGAATTAAAACATGTGACAAGAAAACCTCGCCAAATTATCTCAGATCATTATTATCCCGCCTCACTCATGTAAATTTAGATGACATAACGGAATACCTTCTCTTACAAGTTTGGAATTCCATTCTCAAAAACTACTCTTATAGCGGTAGATATTATATCGGTTGCACAAGTGATCATAATTTAGAAACTGGACAACTAAAAACGTGGTCAGTTACAACGTTGATGTGGGAAAAGGGAAGTAACAAAATGCACTTGCCTTTAACCAGTCCAGATCCCACAGAATCTCTGGGCTTTTTACATTGTGGTGTAGCCGGAAGTACAGCCTCCGCATTCAAAGAGTTAGTTACTATTTATGACACTTATGTCTGGTTTTCTGTTGGCGCATCAATAATTCTAAGCTCTATTTTATGGGTTTTGTTATCAAATTTTTCCATTAGGACAGAGCAAGACAGGATAAAAAAGATTGCAGTTGTGCAAGGGTATTTCAGAGACATTTCCGGGAGAATATTCCACATGCTCAAGGTCGTTTTAGAGCAAGGGGACCCATTTCCTCCATCAGCATTTTCGAGGGACTCTATTCGTGTAACACTCGGGATATTTCTTCTTGTTGCAATCGTTTTAAGTAATGGCTACAAGAATACTAACGTCTATAATTTAGTGAGTCCTTTAAAGCCCATGATATTAAAGACATTTCAAGAGTTGATAGATAATAGCATATTGTTATATTCAACTTCAAATGAAAAACAAACGTATTTCGCATATGGTATACTGGACCCGATAGAGAATATAACAATGCAAGGAAACCAACACCGTTTAACAATTTTAAGAAATAATTACCATTCCGTGTTTCAAGCAGAGTCGGTAGTTGGCTCATATGAAACAAAATATGAATATTATGAAAATAAAAATGAAGCTTTCCTAAACAAGAATTTATACAATTTGAGCAGACTGTATTACCCCAAATTGATTATAGAGTCAGCGATAAAAATATTTAAATATAACAATCCAAAGTGGGATTTTCGGGAGGACGTTGATGATATGGGTCTGGAGAAGCTCAAACTATTGCACTTGAAACTGGAACAGCAATATCTTTTAAAGCTTCTGCAAAAATGTAACAAAACTGGTGTAATCCTCCCGTCACAACTGGCACAGAAACTGGGGGTAACGCTTGAACAGCAAAATGTTTACGCAGGAAAGGAGAGTTATCATACACAATTCTATCAATTTCGCTTTGAAGGATTAGTAAATTCATTGATAATGCGTAGGCTAGCCAGGATTAAGGAGCTTGGGATTTTGCATATGTGGACAGACTTAGTAAAGGTTTTAGATACTTACAAATCAAATTCTTTCCAGGAAATTTTAGAGGACGTCCCATCTCCAGCAACCATGCGTGGAAATATTGTTGTGATATTCGTGGTTCTGGGATGCGGGTTGATATCGGCAATGGTTTGTTTATTTAGCGAAATTATTTTTCGAAATTGATTGAGTTAAATTTTGATTTACTTTATGAAATGCGGTTTAAGTTAGAGTTCTTTAGAGTTTTCTAATTACACTAACTAATTAACTATCTAAATAAAGCAAATGTAATAAACTGAGTTCAGAGTTTAAACAAATTTCAGTAGAATATTCGCTTATTTATTTGCAGTAACAATATCGTTCCAACAGCGGTTCTGAAATGCAATCCGCCTTTCTCACAATTTTATTCATTCTTAGCACATCATTTGCCACGACAAGCACACTTTCTCCCCTACTTTTCTCTTCTTTCACTGTCCCTTCAAACATAAAATGGCCAGGTTCCGTTATAAAGCTAATGATATAAACTTTGTACCCTTTTGGAGTTGTGAAATACTTTCCATTCACAATCTTACTAATAGTAGGTAGCTCGCATTCACTTGGAAGCATTTCAATAATATAGTTTAGGGCAATATTAGCTGCTTTCACTAAAATTGGGTTTTTAACATCAATACTTTTGGGTTCAGAGCAAGCGCAGTAACCTTCAGGTACTCCGGCATCCAAACAACTCCTTCCTTCCGGCACAGGCTCGAACAAACTCTGTCCAATTTGACTTCCAAGCCTATCATAAGTCTCCTTAGCTTTTAAATCCACATCGAACGTTTTCAAAATGTGGACAAGCGTTTTGTACATGTCGAAATGGGAAGTGAGTCGTTTAGAATTAATTTTAAGAGCCTCAACCCAATCAGGAAATTCTTCTCGGAGCTTCCTTGGCAGATGTACCCATAAAGTAGGCAGTTTATCTTCATACCAGCCTTGCACACTCTCCCTAAATGCTCCAAACACTTCGCCATGATCCCCCATAAACATTATAATTGTATTTTCCTTATCAACTCTCTTTAAAAAGTTTGAGAGGAGTCCATCCGCATACTTTGCGGAAAGGCTGCATTCGTGTGCCATCACTGCTAGCCACACATGAGCAAAGACTGGAGCTCCGGAAGACGCTCTTTCAAGAATATCATTCAAGTAATCCAAGATAACCTCTTCTATCATCCTTTTTCCCAAGCAGCGCACGTACCATTCAGTCTCTCTTGGCAAATGCTTCATTACAGCCAACATTAAAGGACGCAAGTAAAAATCTGTTGGTTTGTGGACAAATCCAGCCTTCAAAAAATTGAAAGATGTACCAAGCGGGACGTCCTCCAACGTTGCTGTTAAATAGCCTACTTCATTAAAAGGCTTGAATAAATAAGGACAATAGTCTTGAGCTATTCTGACGTTCTCGTAACAAAATTGTCTCATCCCGGAAATGGAATAGCCACTCATAAAAGCTACTGTGTTAGGGAACGTTGTCTCTCCGACTAGAAATAAATTAAATTAGGTGAAACGTTAAATGGGCTATTTTAGAATGTTTTAGTACCTTTCGTATACCCTTCTATTTCAATAGCACCGATTGATCTTAGCACAGCCAATGTTCCATTCAAAGTTCTGTAAGCATTTAGTCTAGACATTGTATCCAGTCCAAGAATAATCACATTTGGAGGACGTTCCATATCTGGATTCTTTTCTAAGAGCTCTTTCCACTTGTTAATCTTCTCAATTGCAGAATTATCTGGTTGAGCTATTGCCAGAAATTCTCTAGAAACAACGTCACCAACTAATGGTATTGATGTGGACATGCAAAAAGCTCTTATAAACTCTTCTTTGACGCGCTGTCTTATCTTCAAGATTGGAATGCACTCCGTCGAATATCTAAAGCAAATTATTTTTAACCAAGCACATTCACTTATTAATAATAAGTTATTATTCTACTTACTTTATTTTTCTATCCGCCATCATATCGTAATTATCCAAGGACTGTTCTACTCTCATAATGACTCTATAACAACACCTTATCGAGCTCCAGGAATAGCCGGATTCACTAACTGCTGTCATGTTTACAACTACATACTCCCCATCAGTGTATATCCATGAACGTCCAGCTTTCTCCTCGCATCCCGGCCTGTCCTTGAAGTAACTCTTGCACTTTCTCTCAAGCAACTTGGAAGACTCGCTCCAGGGAAGAAAGTCGGGGATTTTGCAAGATGACGTGTTAATCACGAAATGCTTATCTGTTTAATACTCAACGTGAGTTTTTGTATTTAAGCTAATAAAATATTTTAAACCTAATAATTACCTGCTAGTAATGATTCATCTAGGATAGGTGAAGTGAAAATGGAGATTGAGGAAACTCCAAATAATACGCGTGAGTAACTAATATAAAATAGAATTAGCAAAAATAAAATGAATAGAACCCGTTTTGAAAATAACTGACTGATTTTAATCAAATATCGAGTGCACCAGCTTCTCATTTTTTATTAGTAAAATAAAAGCAATCAAACACACTAAATTAGGAAATGTAAAATTTAATAGATCAACTCAGACAATGCTGGGGTTGCAATAGTGAAAAAAGATCAAATGCGAGCTCTTTTTTTTGCCTTGTCGTTCCAAAATACAAATGTATAAATGTGTGATTTAGCTAATGCTAACGTTTAGTATTTGCTGTAATCGGTATCTCTCGGTAAACAAACAAATTATTATCAATTGCGACTTGCGTATTGATAAGGAAATCAATCATAAGCTGGATAAGCTCATATCACGTTCATTCCAAACCACATTCATTACCTTTATTAGTACAAAAAAGCGAAAAGTTTATTTTTAATGTGTATTTGGATAAGCTTTGGAGAAAAAAATAAATAATTCAAAACTTTCTAATTTAACTTTTTAATACGCAAAATATTTTATGCAATAATCTTTTCAATATAGACATTTATAGAACATCAGGCTTGATAAGTATAATTGCATTTAAGTTTCCAACCAGCTGGTCCAAATATGCCATTGTCGTACTCTTTTTAATTGGAAAGAATGGCCCACATTTAATACTTATTGGGAGTTGAGCTCTCCATCTTGCAAAGAAAAAAAAATTAGCTTTACACCGCATATTACTGCAATAACTAGTGTTCATTTTTGATTTGATTAGTCTCCCAGATTCTATCCTTATAACAGCTATTGAAGAATAAAGTAAAGTAATAGTTATAATTAAATATACTTCTAATATAATCATAGCGAGCCAAATCAGATCCCCAACTAAATGCCGACATTTAAATATAACCCAAAAATTCATGATTGTTCCTGCTTGTGCGGCAAGCAAACCTAGCATTACCGTTAGGGAAACTATACTCTCCAATTTTGAGTAGAGAACTCCAATCTGGGCATATAAGCGGAGGCATTCTTCTCCATAATATGAGTGCAAATTGCGCATCCAAGAAATGAAAAGAAATGCGGCCGTCATGAAAACAAAAAGTGCGAGAAAGGCAAACCTAATAAATTCAATTGCGCAAACAACACACAAAACAAGTCTGAGAAGGAGCGTCGCCATCCCCAAAGCAAATGAGCGGTTGTATGGAGACGGAAGGATTTCCTCAAATATGAAGAAGAAAGGGTCTATATTCAAGAGCGTGCCAACAACAGCAATTGACAAGGGAAAGACGACGCTAACACGAGCCATTCCAATGAAGAGAGTGCCAAGGTAGTCCGTTCTGAGTTCTCTAGTGGTTGATGGTTGTGCGGCGCCTAAACAAATACGTGATTACTATAAAGTTTATTAATTATTAATTTTTGCATACATTTCCGGTCGAATGCGATTACACAATTTGCCTTGTCAAGAAATGATGGATAAGCAATTAGCAAAATGTAGGCTGTTACTTCTACTGCTTCGAGGATACTGTATGTCGAGAAGGCGATGATATTATACAAATTTATTTTTGCATTTAGTCTAGCTCCGAATAACTGACATAAAAGGACAAAAAGGCATGAACCTAAGCCCAAGAAACCTCGAATGAAGAAAGCAGAAATTATCCACGGAATGATTTTCCTGCTCCATTTCATCCTCTTTAGTTGGAACATGTCATTCTCCACGCAAGCATAGAACATGTTTGGGTAGTTGAGAAATGAGCTGCGAAATTGGAGGAATGATTGAACAACTAGGGGAGTTATGATTGAAGAGTTTTTAGGGACTTTGATTGTAAAAGCCATTTTATTTTTTCAAGACTTCGATTATTCAACTACCTATTTCTCTCAAGGAACTTTTCCAACTGGGCAGGACATTTAGGTCGTTGATATTCTAGTAAAGTAGATCTTCTTGATAACCCTTTCGGTTCGGGTTTATGGTTTATTATAGGTAATTGTAAATATAATAGGTGGTTTTTTATCAGTTTTTTTATAAACTTATTTGATTTGAAAAAAGCCATTTAGTTGTAATATTTAAAAATTCGGTTTGAATCTAAAATTGATGGAATATATCCAAGAAATTCAAATAAGCCAGAAAGTAATATGAAAATTTTATTTTCAGGCTAATTACTTTCAACCAAACTGTCTGTGGGCTTATATGGTTTAGAAGTCTAATTTTTAATTTATATTTTGATTAAGTTTTAAATTGGGGTTGAGTCTTCTTATAAATATGATATTACGATTAATAGGTGACGGAAAAGAAAAGAATTAGAATTCCTAAAAATGTAATATTTTTTTTAAAATCATTTTATTTATTTTTGCGCCTTTCTTTTTTCCTTAAAAGGACATGTCAGGTTTAATTAATATAACAGCATCTGCCAAATTCCCACCCAATTGATTAAAATAAAATAAGCCATTGTTGTACTCCTTATAATTTGAAAGTAGTGGCCACAATAAATCCTTAAGGGTCGTTGAGCTCTCCATCTTGAATAATAATAGAATTTCGATTAACAACTCATGTTCATACAAAAATTATTATTAATTTTGCTACTAATTAAACAATCAGATTCTGTTTTTAGAACTCCTGCTGTCATTAAAAGTAGACCTTTAATAATAACAATATTAGTTCCAAACAAAAAAGTTTAGTGCGAGCCAATTTAAGTCAACCATTAAATGTCTGCATTTAATTACAGCGTAGGAATTGATAACTGTTGCGATATGTAACGCAGCAAGGCTAAGCTCTACCATTAGGGATACTTGGCCCTCCTACTTTAACCCAAAAAAGACAATTTGAATATATAAATGGTAACATTCTTGTCCGAAACAGAAGCGTAATTTACGCATCCAAGAAACGACAAGACATGCTCCAGTTAATAATTCAAACAGGATTAAAAGTAGGCACCGAAAAAATTCAAGAGCGGATGAAATCTGAATAATCTGATTAAGAATGTCCCAATAGAAATAAATAAAGAACGGCTGTAAAGAGGCGGAATAATTTGTTCAGAAGTTAAATAAAAAGGGTCTAAATTGAGGAAGGTTCCTGCAGTGAAAGCCGCCATCATCCACACTTCACTAACATTATTAGATACTCCACTAAAAAGAATGCCAAGGTAGTCAGTTCTAAGTCTATGTCCAGTAGCTTTTAGTAATCGATTGTCTAAGCGAAAGGCAGAATTAATTCCTTTCAAAAATGTCGAATACGTTAATAGTATAACTGACAAAAATAATTTCCGTGTTCATATCAGTATTAACTTTTAAAATTAAAAGCATGAAGCATGGCGCAACTAGAGAGACAATCTGGTGCACAAGTGAGTTATGCTTTTGGGAATGGAATATTGGTTTAAAAGAACATTCAAATTTCAAGCTTATCTTATGGAATCCAGATATTTTTTTTTGCTTTTTAATTAACCAAAACCAATTGCATAATTTTATACACAGATTGCTTCAAATTAAAATTGAACAAGTTTTTAAACAATTTGATCTAAAGAACAATTTGTAAAACCAGTTTACTTAAATAACGAGCAAATAGAACTGGTTTCATCTTTCAAGTATTTGGGTGTACATTTAGATAGTAATCTAAATTTTAAAATTCATTTAAATTACGTTGAGAAAAAGATGAATTGTGCATTAGCTCGAATGTATAGTATGAGAAGACATTTTTCTCGTAAAGTTGTAAAAACATTTTTGTCATGTTATGTGATTTCAATTATTGAGTATGCCATTGTAATATGGGG
>JAHZMU010002970.1:0-12393 GCA_027743725.1 Rambutsinella grinnellia | reverse complement strand
CTATTAAAATCTTCTGCCCACGATGGGCGGAGCGGTCAACTAATCAAAAAAGGAAACAAAAGTTTACATCGTAAAATTTCTGTTAATACGCAGCTTGGTTGGAAAATGGTTGGTAGCTATGGGTAGCTTGGTTCTTGCTCTACCTGATACACACTCATACTTTGTCTCAACTGTTCATTTAACGGTGAAAAACAAGTAAAGCCAATTGGCTCTGAGGCGAATTTGGCTTTGGCTCCACAGTCACAGACATAACAGTAACACATATCGAAAGTGCGCTTAGAAATCCGTCGAAGGCTTTCAAATGTCTTAAATAACCAAATAGTATTTGGCATATCAAGGCTGCTGAGTAAAATAGGTGGATTTTGTATTTATTTATTACATTTTCCCGTGATTTCTTATCTAATTTAATTTTTAGTCTGAAAGTTTCACTATCCGGAAAGGCAAGGAGGCTACCAAGATGTTTGGCAAGTAAGCAGTTTCTTTCAAAAAGCTTTCTTTCGCTGATAATTAGCATTATGAATTTCTTAATTGGAATAGACCTAGCTGAATGTTTATATTTTCAACGCGACTTAAGTGTAGAATAAAGTCGTTCCATCAACCTCGATATATTCATGGTCACAATATTCTATTAATTCTATTATCTTATTCTCTATTAAAACACTTTCTTGTCAAATTGCTTTTACGATTCAATCTACTACATCTTAAAATTTTGACTCTAAATGAGTCGGTAAGATAAAGCGTTACCGCTACGCATTACGACGAAAGTACGTTATGAATTTTTTTATTAGCAAAACCGCATCCTTCCTTCTATCCAATGAGTTATTGATTGATGATTTATTTGTATATTTGTATTTTAGTAGAGTTCAAGAAGTCTAACTAGTTACGTTACGTAGAAGCTTAATTGTTTTAAAATGGAAGAGAATAAAACAAGAACTGTTCTGGCCATTCTCTCCTGCTTTTTACTTGACGTTCCCGAATCGGGAATGGACTGCTCGGAACATGACTGCATCATTTGTCCATACCGTGGGGCTTACTTTAGCGGCGAAGGAATTAACTCATTTTCATCTCCAAGTCATATAATTTCCTTGATACTTGGAATAATTATTACTATTGTGGGAATTCTTGGAGCCTTTGCTAACTTACTGATTATCAAAATTATAAAAAAGCAAAAGGATTTGACATCATTTAACGTGATGTTGCTTGCGTTGGCTGGCTATGACCTATTTTGCAGTGTGGCTTCTGTAACTGCCACCATTTCAATCATCGCATACTTTCGTAAGTTAAATATTCAAAGTATCAAACTTAATTAAGAAATCTAATAATTATTTGCTTAGAAAATTGGAGCCGAGACGTAATCACTTTATACGGTATTTGGGTTGGATGTCTCTCTGCCGTTTTTGGGAAGTCTCTTTCGTCTTTCCAGACTATTATGATTTCTCTACAGCGCTACCTAATAATTGCTTATCCATTCAAAGCAAAGTTCTAGTTTACCTTTAAAAGTTCCGTTCGAATGATATGCGGCATGTTTCTTTTATGCCTTTTAATGATTGTTAGTCGGTGGATATGTACCTATATTGGAGTGAAACCATCCGGAGAAAATGTCGAAATGATAAAAGAATCAACCCACCTAATTTATTCCACAAGGATAGACCAAGAAATGAAAAAATACTTGTATTTCTCCCCAGGACGGGTATCTGACTCGGTTGATTTTTGGGCGCCGCTTCCAATCCTTTTGGTTTTGAATGGACTTATTTATTTTCAGGTAGACTTTTAATAATTATTAATCCTTTTGTAATTTTTATACTTTTTATATAATACAGCTTTTGCGGCACAAAGCAGAAATGGCCTTTCACAACTTACAGGAAAGAAAGGAAATTCGTGCGGTTAAAATGTTTATACCGGTGGTTATCGTCCTTTTTCTCTGTAATATAATTCCAATCATACATAATTTCTATATGGTCAAACGTATCATGGTTCGCGAGTTGGTTTTGGGTGTTATGCTATCAATTGTTATTAATTCGGCGGCTAATTTTCCAATTTATTACTTAAAAGATTACTTAAGATGTATAAGAAGGAGATTAAATATATATTTGATTCTTTGTGCTCTAGACCAAACCCCGCAAATTTTGCAAGTCGAGCTCCTGCCAATGTTGAATTAGCTGTTTAAAGAGGCAAAACGCTTTATTGCGTTATACCAGATCTATTTAATTTATTTGAACTGTCAAATTAACTAATGTTAAATTAAAAATTACCTGTTATTGCTACCCTAAATATGAACGCATATGATTCAGTTTATTAATCATCACCCTTTTCTTAAAAGCAGCAACCGAATACTCACGATCAGACAATTCTCGTATCAATCTTATATCTTAATAGTAAATTTTGAGTTTATTCAGATTTATAATGGCTACCATATCTCTTTTAAAAGCATTTGCAACAAGCAAATTTCTTTTTAACAAATTTGATATTTTTGACTGTTTCACCTTTACAATTTGCACGTTCAATACAATTTCCTTTTTGTTAATAAGAGTAGCTATACACTCAAACAATTCTCAAAATCCAGACATTTCAGAGGCGTCGAATCCTCTACGAAATTAATAGATCCAAACTTTACCTTTAGGCTCTTACAAGATCTTAGAAATTTCCAGTGTTCCATTTTAATTTTACCATTTTTATTTGCCCAGAATTTAGCTACCGTCCTAAGAGCTCCTTTACACTCTCGGTAAATACCAGAAGCGGAATCCATCAATACTATAATTACTACAAACCCGTAGACCAAAACCACACTGAAAAGTATGATGTAAAACAAGTTTTTAAAAGACCAGCTCATTTTAATTAGTAAAACTTTTGAACACGATTGCCCTAAGATTGCAGTAACGACCATGGTTGTAATTGCAGATTTTTGCTGAATTCCGTTCAAATAATCCACTAGCAGTTGAAAACATCTGTAATAGCAACGTAGTTCATGCATGTCAAGCAATTTAATTCTTTGAAGTGTAGAAAATCTGAAACGTTAGCTTTTATTAGTTTTATATTAGTCACATCATTTACAATTGTCTACCTGAATATCAAGTCTTTCAAGGTGACAGTGCAAATCAATTGAACATTCCCGAAGATAAACTGCCCAACCGACAGCCCCAAAGACACGACATAGCAGTTTGCAAACAAAACTACAACTTTCACTGAATTATTCCATACCCAAAACAAAGGTATTTGCCTCGATTCAAATACACATTCTGGAATCATCCAGTACCCCAACAAGCTTGACTTACATGGCCATAATGAGTGAATCCCAAACACAAATATTCCCACCATAACAGCAACAATAACCGATGTCATATGTGAAGCCATTATGTTCACTTTATCAATCAATGTAAGCTTTCTTTTTTCGCCAGTCTCATATTTCTGGGCCAAATGAATTATGCCATTGCAAAAATAGATAATTTCATTTACTTCCTTCATTCCCATAAAAAAACAGGAGGGTAGGGGCAACCGCTTCTAATATCGAAATCGCGCTTAGAAAAGCATCGAAAGCTTTCGAGTGATTGAAATACGCATATATATTTTGGCATACCAATGCTGTTGAGAAGAATAAGTGGAATTTGAACTTAAACATAATTTTTTCCCGTGATGTTTTATCTGTCTTGACCTTTAGTCTAAATGCTTCGCGATCTAATAAGATAAGGATGCTCCCGAGATGGTTAGCTAGAAAGCAGTTTCTTTCAAATAACTTTCTTTCTCTTAAAATCAACATTATTTTCTTTTAGGATGACACAAAAGTTTAAATGTGTTGTTTGTAAGCTTGCGAAGTACTGTCTTCTCAAAGTAAACAAAATTCAAGCTTGAAATATATTTAAGTTTTAGCATTTTCGCGTAATTATTGGCTAAACAAACAGTCTGAATATGAAGCTCTTATCATAAATACTATTCCAATATTTTCCTATTTCCTTAGCAAACCTGCTTTAACATCTATTCTGTAATTACTCAATAAATATAATCTTAATAATTACTACTGTGATCTATATTATTTATTTACTAATGACATTGAAGCTTAGCTCTGTTATTCATTAATTAATTTTTGTAGCCATTAAATTTACTTATTGAATTGTTTACGGCCATCCCCTTTAAACAAGGTTTGTGCTAAATTCAAATAATTTTCAACCTAGAGGCGTACTTAATTTGAGCTGTCAAATGGATTCAATTATTCCACAACAATAATTTAGACATATAAAAGGTGGCTTCTCACAAGGTAAGAGATGTAATCATTCGACTTTAACATTACGTATTCAGCCGTCAATATATTTACTCATTATTTGATTGAACAAAATGTCCACAAGCAAGATTAATTGAACCGATAATGCCTAACCGAAACTTGTCAAAAAAGCTGAATATTTACCTGTGACTCTTCATATATCTTTTAATTTTTGACTTTCTAAATAATTAAACATTTGAATGTGATTTTTAACATATTTAATGACTACCAAACATTTATCCCTTTTTTGTTAAAATTAGCAACTGAACACTCACGCTATTTTAAAAATGAATACATTTTAAAGGCGTTACCTCCTCTACGAAATTAATCGATCCGAATTTTATCTTTAATAATCCGCACGACCTTAGAAACTTTCTCCTTTCCATACAACCCTTTCCATTTACAACAATCCAATTAGCCTTTCCTAGAGCTTCTTTAGACTCTCGATAAACCCCAGCAGCTTCACCCTACAAAGTCAAAAGCAACCATTCTATTGCGATGAAGCAGAATAAAAGTTTAAGCGTGTAACGAGCAAAAGTTTGCAGTCGAATGAGGTTTATTTCAGAAATTAATTAAAATTCATCCTTGAAATTTAGATAATTTAAATAGTCGTTTTACCCCATCTTCACTTTTTATCTATTACCATTCATTAGTAAAAGGTCACCTTTAGCCTTTTCATTGTCAGATATCGCAATCGTTCCCCAACGAATAAAATCCACGCTATTAATAACCCTCCTATTAACAAACTAAATATTACCAGAATATTTCCCTTTAAGCTAGCTGCTGCAGGACCTCCGTCCTTCTCATTTAACTCTATTTTACCTTGACCACTATCATGTGAGATATGACTAGAAATCATTTTTACAATTCTCGTCCATCTTTCCTTAATCCCAGTCTCTTTAAAATGCCCTAACCTATTAATAATTACTCTTGGAATTTGCCCTTTAAGGTAAAACTGAAATGTATCTAGAACATACTTTTCCTTTCCTTCATAAATATCACTTTTGCTGATAGAATTTAAAATACTCTTTGAATTTTTTGTTGTAAGCATAACCGCCGTTTTATTACAATTTTCGAGTTTAGCCAAAAGCATTATTTTCTCCAATCTGCGATATTCTTCGTCAAATTCTTTTTCAATTGAATTCCATTCGTGCCATTGTGCAGGTGCCCGGTTTATAGACGCGTATCTATGCCACCTCCAGTTTATCAAATCAACTAACAATTTATTCTGAGGTAGCAACGAACTACTTTGCATTAAATTTTCACGGCTGTTCTTATTCCACCTATTTCCATATAACCTTGTTGGTACGTGTAAGCTTAGCATACGACAAATGTACAGTTCTGAACAAATTTCTATTAAAAAGTTGTTCCTTTCAATAGAGTACAGCTTGAAATGATTGCTTGTATTAGTAGCTGTTATTCTTCTCATGTCAGGAATTGTAAGTTCCATAAATTTTGGGAATAGATAAGATATATCGGCTTTGACATAAGTTTTGTAGTTGAACTCTACCAATTCGAGAAAATTTGCAAACCGCTCGCCTTTTCTCGGAGTAAGCATGTTATAAACGTTCTTTTGTTTATAACCTCCACTCAAGATAATAGCTATTACGAAATAGAAACAAAATATTATGCGAATGTGGTTTACCTTCATAGTTTTAATTTTCATCAAAATGTTTCCCTGTTCAAGAAGTACCTTCAAAAAAGATATGAGAATAGATGACCAACCTCCACTTACGATATGATAGCTCGCTTTCACAGACAAAGCAAGAATGATTACAGTTACCACCAGAGAAATCCACACGTAGATATCATAAACGCTTAAAAGTTCTTCGAATAAAAGAGGTTCAATCTTTTTATACCCACAAACAATAAACGTGAATGGATTTATGTTGTTCGGAAAGAAAAATGGGAGATGAAGTGGATTGGCGTCGGTGCTAATAAAACCTTTTAATTCCACATTAGTGCCTGTCTTGATGGGATTGGCTTGAAGCTTTCCATTGACACACAAAGATTTTTTCGTTTCATACGAATAGTTTTTAAAAACCGATGTCCAGATATGTGATAGAATTTTTTGAATTCTAAAATCAAATTTGTCCGCTTGATCATAATCTCTCGTCAATGGGTTGTCATGCGATGGTCTGCACTGCATAAATTGGTTGTATAATATTATGTCGACAAAACCATGAAAAATATAGATTAGATTTTGCTCTAAACCCAATCGCTCTTTTTGATATAGCCAATTTAAGCGCTTAAAAGGACGAGTTTGCAGAGCTGAGCTTGTCTCCAAATAGTATCCGCTTTCTATGTTAAGTAATATAAATACTAACACCATTTTTGGTCCATTTACCATATAGGGCCTTTGTGATTCGTAAACTTTCCAGTCAACTATAGAATAGCTTGGAAATCCAATCGGTTGATCTTTTACAATTAAAATGTTTAGCTTCGGTGTTGATCCAGGGATGACTTTTATAAATTCTTCAAACACATTTTCAAGTTCTTCATGAACAGTGCAACAAGAGGGACACCCTAAGAAATGCCATTCGCTTGGATTAAAAGTACCTCGAATATTATGCATTATGTAAAGATACTCTCCCATTTGCTTTCTGTATTCCCAGTGTTCAATTGTATTATGCCCAAGCGGGGAAAAAGGAGGTGGAAAAATATCTATTCGAACTTGACAGTTTAGCACTTTTGAATTCAAAATAAACTGGTAAAAATCAAAGCTACTGCAAATTTCTCTCCACTTCGGCGTGAAATTCGAATAGGTGTAAGTCAGACAAAGTTGCCGAGGTCCACCCGTTCCTTCTAAAATCCATACAAACTCATTTCTAATCAAAGCCTGAACTGGTTTTCGAAATATTAAAGGAGCATTCGTATTTGATAAATGAACGCCAGCGAAATTACTCAGGACGATTTGGCACCCACTCCCCAACCAATTAGCAATATCGTCGAGATATACCTTTTCTGGCAATGTGCCCCAAATGGAATTTTTAGCATTATAATATCTAGCAAGAAATGCGCTGTCTAATGGAGTTAAAATTTTAAAAGGCAAGTCTGACTTTGTCGCTGTGTCCCACAAAAGCATTGAGATAATTGCAAAGTGTATTAAGCGCATCATTTTTACGAAACGCTGATTAAGACGTGGTTGATGATATTAACAAGTGCGTATTCTATCTGGACATGTTTTTAAATTCATTTGTATAAAGTATGTTAAAAAACTTAATATAGATAATAAATAGTTGAACAATAAAAACTCAAAAAATACAATTCATTTTTATTGACATTAGCTTTAAAGTAGCTATAAACTATTATTGTTACTGTTACAATGAAATGTTAAGTGTGTTTGCGTTTAATATAAGTTCGTATTGTGGAAAGTTTAACCCGTGTTCTCTCAAATATATAATCCTAAACAGCTTTTGTTTAAACTGTAAAAACAATTTCATATTCAAAACCATTTAAGTACATTTGCTATTGACTACTAGACACTATTAAACAGACTAGGAACTTAATTAATCCAAATTTTTCTGATGATATCGTTCAATGTATTCTTTCATAGTTTTATGCTCGTCAAAACCTTTTATGCTCCAACATGGGTCCGTAAATGACCAAATAGCTCATATTTCCCAAAGAATTTCTTTCCGCAAAATGGACAGATCTGCCCCTTATTTTCTCATGAATTCGCTTAAAATGATTATTTAGATTGTACTTATTGTTAAACCCTTTTCTGCAAATTGTACATTTGACTCGTATCAGTCCATGATCTACTTCACGGTGATGCTCAAGCCCTGGTTTAGAAAAGATAGCTTTGGGGCAAACACGACATTTGAAGGGTTTCCAGATTTCATGCTTTTTGCTGTGACTTTTTAAATTTGGCCTTTGATTGGAATGACGTAATTTATTAAATAAATCAAGCTTTTTCACAATAATACTTTTTACTTTCACTGTTCTTTCTCAACAGACATTTTTAAATTGAGTTTGTCTTGACTTCGATTTTGATCGTCTTCACTGATTCATTTTTTATCTTGCATAATTTTTTACCAACACATGAAGCCATATTTGTCATACCTTGACGCAATTTGAAATGACTTTTAAGAATTAGCTCTATAACAAAAATAACTAGCCCAGTTACGTAGGCACCACATGATATAATTACTACAGGAATTAATTTAATCAAATCAATTAGATCAGGTTTTGACTCCAATTCCTCGAATGCCGAACGACCTTTCCACCTTTTTATAATTTTCTTTTTACTTGCCAAGTCCTTTTCCGAAATGCCGTAATAACTTAGCTCTTGAGCTTCTGGTGTTAAGTCTCCAAATGCTTTTAAAATAGCTTTTTGAATTTTCATCCTAGAAATTTCCTTACTCCTCCTCAATTCTTTAATAGCATTAATCTTGTCTCGAAACATTCTCCCATTCAAATCTGTAAATGGCCTATTCCATAAGCTGAATAATCCAGCACTTTTCATTTTCGCTATTGTCTCCTGCAACATAAACGTATTATATAAAAAGAACGTCCAATAGTAGAGACCTCCCAGTTCCGATCTAGTAGCGCATATTCTATCCCGAAATGCTAATTTCACCAATTCAGACAATCCCAAAAATAGGTCGTGGAATCTCTCCTCCCCAAAGTAAATCGAATTGTCAAACAACCCATCATTTTGTAATCGGTTTTGGCCAAGCGCAGCAAGAAGCATTGATTTCGTTATAAATATCGAGATATCTTCAACAATTCTCTGATGATTATGGCTGTTATTAGCAAATTTTCTAAGAGTAGGGATTTGCTCAGCTAAAATATCCATCACGTTTGGAATAGAACTAGCAACCTTGAAATCCTTCTCAAGCGCTTCCAAAGCACTTTTTGGAATCCAAGGCTTCACAGGGGCAATTGTTAAACTAGTTACTCCATTTTCATAAAACGCCCAAACAACCAATCCAAAAATTACTGGAAAAATGTAGAATTTTGAAGCATTCTTTGGAATGTCACTAGGAACACGTAAGCCATATGAAATAATAGTAGTGTACACGTCATAGAAATGAGCCAGACTAAAATTTCCCCTTGCAAATGTGATAATTACTGAGCTACACAATCCAAGAAGAAATATGCTTGACCACACATCCGCTTTGAAGGGAATCATCCACATATTAAATTCAGACACCCCAAAAGCCTTTTTAGAATTACCTAACATTCGACAAAACAACGTTGATAGTAATACCCGATCATGAAGTTGATAAATCGCTGTTATAGTATCCGCTTCAATTCCTGTAAGCATAGTTGGTGGTGTAATTGTCTCCTTGATTAATAACAAAATTAGAGGAGGATGCGTTTGTGGAATGCACAGTGTGAAATTGTGTACTTGAGAAAGATAAAATGGTACAAGTAAATCCATTTCCACAAGTCTGCATTCTTCAAGTATATAATGTGATCTTGAATTGAAGCTGGCCAAACACTTATTAACGAATTCTTGCATTGTTGCTTCCACATTTTGATTAATTTTAACCAACCTTTTATGAAAGTTAAAAAGTAGATGTTTATGAATAAGGTAAGGATCATTCTGCAAAAGTGCCAAACCCGCTTCTCTATTCTCAACTCTGAAGCATTTAATAGAACAAATATCCGATATCTCTTGTTCTTTTCCAACTGTAAAAATTTGTAACGTACTTGTTCTCCAACGGAATTTAGTAAATGGCGAGGTGATTTTCTTTACGTCCTGGAGTCTTTCCTCAATACTTACAAAATTGATAAGGATTAAATGAAAGGGCTGGGTATACTTTCCAACGTAATCTGTCAGATTTAAAAGAGTTGGTGATGGTCTAGTGAAAATTAACTTGCGTGTATTTTTTGGTATAAATTCAAACCTATTTTTAAGGTAAGGTTGGTAAATGACGATTCGGTCGGCGCTGTTTGAAAATAGTAGGCTTTTAACAAATGATAGAATTGTTAGTAAGAATAGTAATATTTTAGGAAACGCCATGATGCCCCGCTATTTGCAAACAATGCAGGAGCAAGTCTGAAAACTTACTGTGATGAAGTTTTGAATAAGCTATGAATAAGCTATGCTACGTTTTATAAACTTGAAAAACATTATTTGAAATGAATTCGTGTCGCATGTACTTTAGTCGCTTATTTTTTAAAAGAAGCATTTATTATAATTCACTATTTAACTATGCTGACGTGTCGCTAAGGTTTGGAAAACAGGATGTCTCCTATTGATTATTTTTGACACGTGTAATTAAAAGTGAACTTTTTGCTTCCATCTGCAACATTAAACATTATTTCGGAGAGGACGCTACCAAAGAAAATTGGTGCTAGGCAATTACCTTATTTTAACATGGTTTGAGTTGAAATTAAGACTGAAATTTTTCCGAGATGCGTTGGATTCCTTTATAATGATTCGAAATGAAATTAAAACTGATTATATGCGACGTATATTTTAATTCTGCCTAAAGTTTGCTTTAGAAACTTTGTCAAATGCATTTAAAGTAATTGGTTAAAAAAATCTAGTATTAATTAAGTCGTTTTTGAAGGTTATGGAAATATTATCACTGATAATTTATCAGTTAATTTGGGAGGAATCGTTAGACAGGAATTCTGTCTAATGGTTTATTGATTTATGCTTAAAATGACTAACATTAATTCAACGAGTTTTGCTTCCTACAGAATCTACAGCTTTTTACTTTCACTTCCCTTCTCCAAAGACATTTAGGGGGATTACGCTACATTAATCAGGCCTCTGGCCTCTGAAGTGGAATGGCAAGGTCAACCAGCAAATGACGATAGATTACAAAATAAGTTATTAAAATGCTACAGACTATGAGGGGCAAATGAGTTATGCCAGCGTTAGTATACTACTATTTCAAATGATTAAGTAAGATCGTTTATTTTACTTTGATTTTGTTACATTTTATCCGGATAATCAATAGGCAATATTGCTATTTATCTGCTCGATAAAGCTCATGTCGTTTTTTACGATTTTAAGCAGCATTAAATGGTTCCTTCCGCTTTCTCCAAAAGTACACAGCTTACAGTAATGATAGTTCTTTAGAAGTAATAGCTCGAATTTTGATTTCTTCAAGCGGAAAAAATAAACATTTATTTTCCGAAGTTAATGCTTAATGGAATTGCAATCATTTCAGTTGTCTGCTTCCCGTAATGTTTTGAAACAGTTGATTACAAGCAGCTCCTTCATCTTTATGAAAATTATGGGATGTTTAAAACGTTAAAATATGACGGAAATTAAATTAAATTGGTTTAAGCAACTAAGCATTTTAGCAATTCTTAAACAATCATTCTAAACAGATAAATATGTAAGACATTATTATTTTATTATGTGTTGATGCTTAAACAAAAATTTCTGCTTGATTCAACAACTTTTGACTCAAAAGTTCTTACAAGTGCTCCAAATGAACTATTACTTCTCTAAAGGAGAGTATTGAACTAAACGACTTCAAATAAATTCTTCAAAGAGAGAAATGTTCTCTTTTAAAGACTAAGACAATGTTTAATTGCAAAACACAATGAATATATTTTCAATGAAGGACTCTTAAGCATTTACATAATAACGTATTACTTATTGATCTATACCATTTTAATGTGCATAATTGTTATGCAATAAGTAGCCAAGTGCAGACTTCATTTTTACTAACCATTTTTTAATAAAACTGGATACGTGAATTCGGTAAAAGCTTTCACAGAGTTCTTCATTTTCAGTCTCGGAAATTCCTTTATCCCATTCAATTTATAATTTCTCATTAAAAGAGCGAAACAAATGAGTCATTTGAAATGCCGCATCCAATTTTATTTCTTACGTTTTTCCTTCATATTATGAGGTGCGTTGCTGACCCTCAAATAGACATAGTAACTCCACTAAATAACGCGTTTCTTTCCAGATTTTTTGCAAAAATGTATTTTATATGGGATCCTTTACCAGAGCGAGTAAACCTCAAAGATTTTAGCAAAAAAGTAGATTTCAGATGCCAAACAGTTTTGAATAATTTTGCTGGTGTGCAATTATCTAATACATATTTCCCAATACTACTTCACAAGCCTGTGCCAGGTTTAATCAAGCAACAACTGTACTACTACCTAGTCTGGATATTGGAAGGGAAGGGTTCCCTTCTCCAATTATGTCCAACACATTC
>JAHZMU010002969.1:0-11008 GCA_027743725.1 Rambutsinella grinnellia | reverse complement strand
GGTGTGTCGTTAATGCTGACCTCATCAAAGCCATCCATTAACAACTCAAGGTCAACACTAGGAACAACAAGGTGACAACTTATTCGGTTATATCAACTTTGGAAAGCCTAGCTTGCAATAGCCCGCTTGCAAAAATAGAGCTATCAGTAATATTATCTACGTCAGATATCAAAATTGAGTTGTTAATGGATGGCTTTGATGAGGTCAGCATTAACGACACACCTCACGCATTGGATGCCATTAGAATAATATCTTGTTCGTTCAAGTCAGTTCGTATGTGGATAACAACCAGACCACATCAGTTGGAAGAGTTGGAAGCATTGCTGGACGTTTTTGGATATAACATTAAAGGATTTGATGAGAATGATCAGATTAATTTTCTAACATCATACTGGCATCACTCAAAGACAGCTCAGAAAGAGGACAACCTTGATTCACAAAAAATTGCGGTTTATGCCGAAAAAGTTTTGAAGGATATCAAATCCAAATTAAACAAAGATGATAACGACATTGCAGGCGTTCCACTGCAATGTCTCCTCATCGGCGAAGTATACGAGAAGGAATGTGTTGGCTTCGCCAGCGAAAGCAAGGACTCTAATTCCTTTCCAACAATAAGGATTAATTCTGTTTCAGATTTATATGTTAACATGGTTAGTGCCAAGTTCCAAAAGTATATGAAAACACGTGTAAGCACGGAAGTTGTTGAGATTGAAGATCTTATCTACGCCCATGTGGACCTTAGTATTAAATTACTCTTTCCTGATTATAAGCCCAACCTGAATATCCTGGTTGATATTAACGACCTTCTAAAGATTGGCATAATTCAAGCAGGTGGCTCAACTGGTACAGAATTTATTCATCGAACATTTGCCGAATACTTTGTTGCTGGTTACGCTGTCGATAAGCTATTAGAAGAGGAAAAAATTGAAAACGAGGAATTTGCGAGCTTCTTTTTTGATCAAATTCTCATGCGAAAAAAATATTTCTTACAAGTTTTGCCAGACATTGAGATTATTTCGTACAAATTTGTGCATCACATCATTTGTTATTTTTTGAACGCACATATTTCTACTGGCGTGATGACGTCACCACGACAATCAATATTTTCTTCTGAGAAAACATTGAAGAATGGAACAAAGGTTGAGATTTATCACGCTTGTGCTAATAACAGCTATCTCCAAATATTTAAACTACTTCTCAGCACGGATAACTCTTGTCTGGATGAAACCACAGTTCTTCTCGCCATCCGCAATTCTACGTGTGAATATTTTAAGTTTATAATATCTTGTTTTGTGGATGACATTGCGCTATTTGAAGAACAACATCTTTCAAACTTTCTCCGTCTTGCAGTCCAGCGAAGTGAACCAGAAATTGTTGATTACCTTATAAACACAAAGATATTTGACTTTCGGAATTTGCTTGAGAATGCGAACGAGTCCACCAAGCTCCTTCTTCATGACTGTGTTTCTAACACGAAATACAAGCCTTTAGACGATATAAAAAAAACGTGTGGGCGTAATGCAGCTTTTATTTGAAATTAATCCAGAACTGTTAGAAGAGAGAGATTGTTGTGGACGAACACCCCTTCTATGCGAATATATTAATGTGAATCTGATGAAAGAACTAATTAGACTAGGAGCAAATGTGAGTTCACAAGATATGATGGGAGACACAGTTCTGCATCTGAGCAATAATAAGTCCAGACGATTAAGCGCTATTGAATATCATTCATTGCTTACTTCTATTTCAAAATCAAGGCTGAAACAAGTTTTAAGCGTGGCTGCCAACGATAGAGAAACCCCACTTGTGCGGCTACTTTGCTTTGTTGACCCAACAGAAGAAACGCTTAACATTTTATGTCAAGATCAAACTAGTTCAGGACAAGCGGAGGCATTTAGAACAGCAATTGCAAATGGAAGAAACTCCCTTACACTAGATATTTTGATTAAGTTAGGAGTAGACTCTTCTCACACAGGGAACGAGGGTGAAAGCTTTCTTCATATTGCTTGTTACTGGGGAAATGTGGATGCTGTTAAGCTTCTTATCCAAGACTATGAATTTAATGCCAACATAAAAGATGACCTTTAGCAAGCTCCTATGGATTACGCAATAAAAAGTAAGAAAAAGAAGGTTCGATTTGAAACTGCAAAGACTCTGTACGAACTTGGAGGGAGAGAAAGCGAACAAATTAGCTCTCAACAACAGTATTACCTTAATAAAGCAATCAAAGATGGCAATACTCAATCAGTTCGAATAATTCAAGAAATTCTAAAGTTTGATAAAGTAAACTTAGTGGAACCTGAAGTGCTCAATTTATTAGAACACAGCCAAACTATTTACTTACCAGAGGATATAAACACGAAGATGGAAACTCACTTCTTCATATAGCGGCACACAGAAGCGATGAGCTAGCTGTAAATGAATTAGTTGAGAACGGAGCTGATATAAATATGAAGAATAAAATTGGGGATACACCACTTCACTGCGCATGTATCTGCAGGAATATAACCGTTGGGTTGCGAATAGTAAAATTTCTTATTAATAATGGCGCTGATGCCAATGCCAAAAATGATATGAATCTCATATTTGCTCATCTGCTTCTAACCCGTGGAAGGAACGCCATTATCAATCCATCCCAGTTCCACGAAATCACGGCATATCTTGGTGAAAAGAATTTATTAAATGTACTATTCAGTACGCCAGGAGGATTAGATGGGTCCACACCACTTCAGTGGGCATGCCAATTATTTGAGATGGAAGAAGATACAATTGTCCTGCTAAAGCAGGAGAATGTCTCATTTAATCAGTTGGATGATGATGGACATAATGCTCTGATGCATTCAATATTTGGAGAAAGGAGCAAAGAGTTTTTATACTTTCTAGTAAATGAATGTGCCGCGGATTGGAATCAGCAAGATACAAATGACAATAACGGTCTGCATTTTGCTGCACAGCTTGGACATTTAGGCGCACTAAATGTATTGATAGATTTAGGGCTAGATGTAAACCAGGTCAATATACATGGGGATACTGCGCTACACTGTGCTGCCAAGTTTTGCGATAAAAACGTTTTAGAAACAATCAGCATAATCGTAGAAGCAGGTGCAAATGTATCCAGAAGAAACCGTAAAGGGCAATCGGCCTTGGAATTATTAATGCGACGAATTGACGACAATCAATTTGATGGTGAAGTCTGTTGTGAACTTGTAAAGGCACTGAATATGGGGTAGGTTATTATGTCGTAACATTGCAATTTTAAAGATAGTAACGATTATGATGAAAAGTGACATGATTTTAATTAAATATAGATATGAGGATATGTCAAATGCTTTAGTTGCACCTGCTAATCCGCCAGAGACAACTGTGCAAAAACAAAAGCTCATTCTTCACAAAGCAGCTATTGAGGCCGATAATACTTATGACGGTTGGGATATCATGAAATCTTTTATTGCGACAGGAGCTGACGTGAACTCTAAAGATCAAGATGGTGACACATTTCTACACAAGTTTTTGTCTGCAAATATTATTTTACCGGATCATTTTCACGACATTTCGAAATTTCTTCTTCATGATGCTGGACACAAGAATTTGTTTGAAGCACCAGGGGCTGCTAGTGGGGGTGCTACTGTGATCCATTTAGCGGTACAACATTTTGAACCGAAACGGGTAACTCTTAGACTATTTAAATCTCACAGAATAAGTTTAAATCGGCTAGATGCCAAAGGAAACTCGTTGTTAGTATATGCAATACATGGGGAACGTTCGTTACAATTTATGTCCAAGCTTGTTAATGAATTTGGCGTGAGCTGCAGACGTCTAAATAAGTCTAAGCAGAATTTGTTTCACATTGCAGCGCAGAAATGTGATAATAATGCTTTAAAGTTTTGTGTGGATCTGGGTCTCAACATAAACGCAAGAGATTTAAATGGCTTTTTACCCATTCATTATGCAATTAGAGTTGGTGGGGATAAAGCTGTGAAAACGTTGCAACTTTTGCTCGACAGTGGTTATGAAGTCAACGCACAAAACAACATTGGCCAAACGCCGCTTCATTGCACCGCATTTATTGAGGAACTATCCGATATTCTTCCTGTAGTTAGATGTTTGGTTGAACGAGGAGCTGATGTTTATGCAATGGACAATAATAAATGTACATTTCTTCATTTATTAACAGTTACAGCGGATTCTTCCTTACTAACGCCTTCAATATTTCACCACCTTTTACAATACCTCGTTGAACTTAGCTACTGCCAACTGTTCCATACACCAGGGTGGGAACTTGCTAGCACTCCTGCGCAACATGCGGTTGGAAATTTACAACTGGAAAGTGAGACGTTAAGCCTTCTATATTTTGATAAAAGCGATATCAATTACAAAGATAATAGGGGCAACAACAGTTTAATCTATGCAATTGTTGGTAAGCAGTGTCGGAAAGTCTGCCAAAAGTTAGTAGACTTGGGAGCGAGTATTAATCTAAAAACTGACAGTAAATTTGGTGGAAGTCTTCTTCATATCTCATCTAGTTGTGGTTTACCAAAAGTTGTTGAATTATTTGTCAAATTAGGATTGAATGTGAATGAAAAGAACAATTTTGGACTCTCTTCGCTACATATTGTTGTTTTTAGAGAAGACCGTGAAGCTGCTATTGAAATTATAAATTGTCTGGTTAAGAATGGAGCAGATCCAAACGCGATTGATTTTCAAGGATGTAGTCCTCTTTATTACGTGGTTGGACATTCAGCGCAAAGTCTACCTTTAGTAAACTGCTTTATTGGAAACGGGGCAGAGGTAGACTTTGTAAATTTACACAACACAAGCTACATTCATTTGGCTGCTCAAGTAGGAGGAATAGAAGTCTTAAAATTGTTTTTGGACATGAACAGTTTTGATGTAAATGCTGTTGATAAGGATGGGGATACTCCGCTTCATTATGCCCTGATGCAGGAAGCAAGCAATTATGTATTGGAGAAAACTAGAATTCTTCTAGAATGCGGAGCGGGCAAAAACATCACAAACAAGGAGGGACACACTGCTCTCAACATTGCTGAGCAGAGGAGCGAATGGGATGCAGAAGTTAAAAATAAATTAAGAGATTTGTTAAACATCTCGTAAGACTTTTGTGCAAATTTTAAAATCACATATCTTTCGATAAGTTAAACTAGTTATTAATTTAGCATTTAATTTACTTTAATATTGGTAGGAGTTTTTTTAAATAGAAAAGCAGAGAATTGTTTTAAAATTATTAAACTTAATAAAAATAGTTTAAACCACTCTACCCGTTCCGAACGCACAAACCATTTTCTCTTTGTCGTCATCAACCAAGCCGCAGTAAATGTTATAAGACCTCTGAAATAAATTACCTTAAATATTATAATATTGCGGAACAAAATAAAAAGTAACTTTTTTACCGGAGGCACATAGTAAGGAATTTTGAACTTGACTGAAAACGTGTATTTCTCCCCAACCACAAGTGGACAAGCTCCGCGTGACATTTGCCCGCAAAAATCCTCCGTCCATTCAACAGGCTGACCAAGATAATAAGAGCTGCAGATGAGCTCAGGCGTTGAAGTATTTCTCACTGCGGAAATAGTTAAAAATTATATACAATATTACTTGCGTTTAAATAAAACGTACAAACTTCAAAGTCAGCTTCAGCTACATATTGCTTCCGTTCTCTGTAAAATGTACATGGCAATGCTTCACAGTCGGTGACACGCACTTCGAGAAAACGCAAGTCTTGGGCTAAATTTTAGTTTAATTACTAAATGAGTGCAAAACAAGTTACAAAAAAACTTACGACAATTTTCATCGACATTATAATTTGTCACTATTCCACATTCAACTTGAGCTGTGAAGAATAAACCGAATAAAAATAATTTTAGTCTCATTTTGCCCTTGAGGCTTTATCCTCTTACAAGATTATTTACAAAGTGGATCTCCATATTTGCAAAAATATTTCATCAAAATATTCAAATTTTTCTGTGGTTGCTTTGCAGAAATTGTGCAAAAATCCAGAATTCGCAACATTGTCTTGCAAAATAAGTCATTATCATAGGGATGTTGTTGCTCATTTTTACTTAATGGAAACACATTACTAATTATTATTTATGAGTAGTTGTAGTGACTTTACTTGCGTAGTTGCTTTATTAATGATTCATTGCAGAATTTTTTCTTTAATGGCAGAAATTATTTGACAGTGGGGGACTATCTTATCAGTTAGATTTGATTTAGGCAATGAGTAATTATAGTTCAAGTTTTGAGGAAAGTCCAAACTAAAATGCTTTATCTGTTATGCCAAATTCAATGCATTAATTGGTTTTTGAAGCCGTATGTGTTCTTTGCTTTTGACTTTTTGTTGCTCTTTATTTAGCAATCACGTTGACATACATGATTTGTCATCGCTCTGGTGAAGCCTTTGCCAAGTTTTGCTTATCAGTTTTCAGTCCAGGTTTTCCTCATCATGAGGCGCCAACGTTTATAATGTTAGATTATGCCTAATGACAAACTAGAAAAACGAACGTTTATTTTAGTTACGACTTCTTCACGACAAAATTTTCTTACAACAATAGGAAATTTATTCTTTGGTAAAAACATCTATTCTCCCGCTTATTGTTGTAAGTATTTTAACTAAAACAAATGCCAACTGTGAAGGGCAGCAAAAATCTAAAATGGCAGGGTATAATTATTCAATGAATCCGTTTGCATTTGACACAATGCTGACCAACCTGTTTACAGAAGAGGAAGTTGTCAATCATATTTTAATTCCTTCTACAAACATTGATCAACGAAAAGTTACAAATGTTCAGTTAGAGCTATTTGATGTTTTTGATAGAGAGAAGAGTGCGATCGACTTTCGTTCTATTAAGGACAATCTGAAAAGAATCAGAGCACTCAGGGGTCGCTGCTTTGACAAATTAAAAGAGATTTTGGATAAAGGTACAAATATTTCTTAACGTCTGTATTTTAGAATGAATAAATTCTAAATAATTGTCTTATGCACATATACAGAGCTATTTGCAACGAGAGGATGGATTAATCTACTAAGCAAAAACGAAGTTATTTCTGATTTACTTCGAAAAAGAGGAAATGGATATTTCATGAAAAGGGACTTGGACATGGCTTTGCGTGCGTACACTTTAGCTGGGATGTACGCTCCGAAAAATTCCAAGAGTTTGGCCATCTCCTACTCCAACCGAAGTGCGTGCTTTGCTGAAATACATAACTGGAGAAAATGCTTAGAAGATATCAAAAAGTTTGAAGAAATTTGGAACAAAATCGAAGAGGGTCCTACTCCAACCGGAGACAAAGTGGTAAAGCGGAAGGAAAAGTGCTTGAAAGAAATTGGAGATGATGAAGAGGAGATTTCACCTGAAAAGCAGTTTGGAAATGATTTCTTTAAGTTAAAAAATCCATGCGCTGGCTTACCATTCCTTGAAGATTTTCTCGGGGTTAAAACGGATCCGAAAAAGGGAAGAGGAATTTATAACATTAGCGATAAAGTTATTGAACCGGGTGGGTTAATTTATGGATATTTAAGTGAAATGCTAAACGTACTAAAAGCAACTATTAAATATGTTAAAACTGCTTTAGGGACCGCGCTAATTGTAGATGAACCTTACTCGCATGTTTATTTTGAACCATTCGGCTTCCAAACAAACAACTGCAGCGTTTGCTATAGAATCTTGGATGGATCCGGGATTCCATGTGAGGGTTGCGTTTTTGTATGAACTGAATCTGATTTATTGAGAACTGTTTATCTATAATTAAATATTAATCAGAGGTGCAAAATGCTAGCACTAGTATATATATTATGTTCGTTTATAGAACCTGCACTGCTCTGAAGCGTGTGCGACGTCGGATCGTTACAACCTTCACAGAAGATATGAATGCAAAATGGCCCCTTATTTATTCGAAGTACTTCCCAAGAAGCTCTATAACATACACTTGGCATTATCAATTCTCCTCAAACTTGGTCCGAAAGCCTTCTTGGATCATTATCGCCAAGTTGCAAACAAAAAATACAACAAGGAAGAAGACAAAGCCGGAGAAGACTTCGAATCATACTTACCCATCTATAATCTAATCTGCCATGAAGAGATCCTCCATGAAGAGCATATCCTCATGTTTTCGATGTATGCTGTTATTCTTACAGAGGTCTTGGATTCTTGCACCGACTACTTTACTTCACTTAAGCTGGACGACACCGAGGTAAAATTAATAAAGGAAGAATTCGCAAGGAGGCTCCTCCTCCATCAAATGTCCCTACCAGTTAATTCAAACACAATCGGATATTTGGATTTGCCTAAGGGTAGGCCACCGACGCCAGAGGAATTAAATCCAGTTAAAACAATATGCTTGGGTGTTGGTATTTATCCCGTTGTATCCCTGGTGAATCATTCGTGTGCCCCCAATGCAGTATGGTTCTTCGGTCCTGAAGGAGTAATGACGGTGATGGCAAGACAACACATTGTGTCTGGTGAAGAGATTCTTGCTTGTTATGGACTCCTTTATTTTACTGGTGTGAGAGGGCAAAGAAGATTTGGTCTGGAGAAAGGCTTCGGCTTCAAATGTGAATGCGTAGCTTGTACCGACAACTGGCCTAAGTTGGGTGTTTCCAATGCTTTAAACCAACAACTTGGAATTGAATGCATTTGCCCAGATTGCAGGATGAAGGTTGAAGTATTCAACGAAATATTATTGGAGTATGTGCCTTTGGGAGACGTCCACGTTTGTCTCAGAAAATGTGGTTTTAAGATTCTTGACGCAGATATTGAAACTAGCTTCTCAAGCATTCTTGATTTATGCGAGGCTTCAATTATGTCATTGAATGAAAATAGATTTTTGGAGGGTTTTAGGAACGCGCAAAAATGTGTTCGGTATTTTGACGCCCATTTTCCAAAGCCATGCGATTATATAGTTATGTCAATTCTACAAATGGAACTGCCTATGCTTATTATTGCGAGGAAAATGTTTGATTGATGTAAAAATATATTTATGCAAATACTAACCGTGACATTTAATGCAGGTTGATATTATAGTAGCCCGATAAATAATAAATCTAGAAAACCCTTAAACGACACTACTGAAAAATCTTTATTTTCATATTAGCCCCGAATTCATTCTGTTGACTAATCATGTTTGTAATCTTCCGTGTTATAAATGTAAAATTCTTAATTCTAAATCTTTAACAATTACCTTACATCATTACGACTAACCAAACTAGATTTAGCAAGAAACTCTTCCAGTCTTTTCCCAACAACGACCATTCCCGAATAAATCCTTGGCTCGTTCGAAAGCGAAATATACCATTCCATACGAAACGGATGTGTCATAAAAATCCTATCCTTTGTCCTGTTATGGGTAGCAAGAACTTTTTTCAAATCACCCATTCTGCTTTCTCCATCAAAATCTTGACATTGATAAATGCAGTTACTAGAAATTTTTTTGCCAGTTTCAGAATCCACCACCCATTCCTCCTCTCTTAGTTTTCCAGTCTCGTTAAAAAACTCCAGAGGTGACTGAAACACTTCTAGAGCAAATTTCTCTGGATCATTCACATTTTTCTCGGCAACCCACTCATTTACTTTCATTTACAAACTCGGGCTCTATGCTGAATCCAATATTGACTAATGCTACTCCTTAAACAGCGTCTATATGTTTGACCTGTTGCGAATATCCAGAGATGGTGGAATGTGCTTTTTCATACAGATAGGAGGACCAGAAGTGGAAGCTGGTTTAAATGTATTTATCGGGGAGAATACGCCTCTGTTTCAACGGTACCAAATTTGAAGCCGTTGACAGTAACCCAATAATAAATCACAGCTAAGAGGGGTTGACAGCGAGGGTTGAATTTGCACAAATAAGTTATTAGCTTCCATATTTGTGCTCGAGTGTGCTCGAGTAAGTAAACTAGAATGAGTATAAGTGCTGTGGGTGCTTTGATGTCTATTACAATTACAGTTTATAAAATATTAGATATATGCATTTTCTAGTATGTAAAGAAAAGTCTTTTACATACTTTAAGAATAGTCATATCAATTAATAGTTGCATTTGCCTATAGTTAAGGAGGTTACTAATTTTGTAGTTATAACGCGGAGCGATTCTATATTTATGCTTAGTTTCCACAGACCAGTTTTGTTATTTCCTTTCCAAAGTATAGAGACATAATGTGTGCGTAAAATGTGAAATGGGGGAATTGTAATAATTCCAGTCAAAGTATTTATGTAATAATTATTTACTCTGGTGAGAAATGCTATGGAATTAAAATATTTTTAATAGAACGTATGTAGCAGTGAAGTAGCCAAATGTTTGGTTTAACCCAAGATACAAAAAATAAAATATGACTAGTTCTTGCAATTTTAATTCATATTTGAAGCTTTTTGTTTTGGGACAATAATTAATTGACATGTTTTAGAAAAAAAGGTATAGGAAAACCTCTGATTCAGCTCATTCACTTTTTCAACAAAGCTGTTCATTAGAATACTATGATAATTTATTATATGATTCTGTTTATGCAATGCAGTGCTTACATGAATTAAAACTTTAACTTGGCATCAAAACTAAAAGTTCTTTATGACTTAACATTAACATGCAAAATGAGTTGCGTTTTCTTGTGCCTGACCAAAAGTACTCTTTGGCTGACTCAAAACGGATAGTCCATGCAGAGCAGGCGCTATGTAACGGTTTGGGATTATTTCCACAACAACAAAAATCAGCTGCTCAGTTCTCAGTTCTAGGTCCAATCAGTTTTGCATCGGCATGTTCCTAAAACGTCAACCGCTTATATAAAAGGGGGACATGCCATATAGATCTCGATAGCAATCGATTGCAGCAGCAGTTTGTTTTTCGTAAAAGTTGGATTTTGATTTAAATGATAATCCGGTAGATAAGTTAAACAAATTGATAAGTGTTCCACTTTGAAAATGGATTCAAGAATATTCAGAGACGTCTTTACAACCAAAATTTATATCAAAAATATAGATTGGGGTTGGGATGGAGGCCACATGC
>JAHZMU010002968.1:0-23068 GCA_027743725.1 Rambutsinella grinnellia | reverse complement strand
GAGTGAATCAAGCGAACAAGTTCGAGCTTAATTATTTTTAAAATTATTATGCTTAATAACAACTACGCTTTCATTTTCAGTCTGAACGTTCCCAAATTGATGATATGCAGCAAAGCTCAACTGACGATGACACCAAAAGTAGCTCTGTGGAAAGCTCTGGTGAATGGAAATCAGATCAAGCCCCACCTATCAATCGTAAAAGTAGAGTTGTGTTGGGACTTTCTATGATGGCGTCTCAGGTTCGAAACTCTGATTTGTCTACTGAAGCTATGAAAGACTTTGCGGCTAAATTGAGGTCAGAGATTAATGGCCCCGGGGGAATCAGGACATTTCCCGGTTCCCGTGTTTTTAAGTCACTCTCTGTTGGCTTCAATAAAATGACAAGGAGAGATAAGGATGACTCCAAAAAGACTTTGAATACCACAACGTGGTATGAATAGAAATGATCAAAAAATTTGTAATCTATTAAGCATTACTGATTGTAAAATGAACATGAAATAAAATTATTTTGACTTGCATGAGTCATAAATTATGAGTCATAATCATTAGCGTTGCATTCAAAAACCGTTCCATTTCATTTTCATTCCTGATCGAGTTGAGATATTTCGTGCATCAGTTCCTCAGCTGTACACGTGCTGCGGTGCATGTGCTACACGTCGGATGTGCAAGGAATATCTGCTTTAAAATCGGCTTTAAATTATATGAAATTTGTAGTTTTAAAAGTAATTAGAATTGAGTCAGTTGGATAGTTGAACTAAAGCGAATAAGTAATCTTCAAAGTTAATTCTGTGTTGAAATTTGCGGAAGCTTTTTTTATTCAAGTCAAGATGCCGGGTTCGGTTACTGAAATGGGAGGAGGGGATGAAGCCGTTAATGTGCCGGATGTAACCCCGGAGGAGATTCCATCACCGTTATTCTCGGGCAGGACAATTAAGGACGTAAAAACGATTTTGGACAGTGCAAAGTTGGACAAGGGTGACCTCCAATCAGTATCGCAGGTTTGTTTGATGTTTGAAGCATGTAATCCATTTATTGCTTTGTTGATTTATCAACGTAACTATTTTTAATTTCTTTACAGGAAATTTTATTTGATGCATCGTTTTCGACGAAGGAATATCGACTTGTTCAGCTGGATAAGGACGTTCTCGACCAGCTGGAAGTGGGACAGATGTACGAACAATCTTATTATTTTTTAAGCTTTGATTGTTTTAAATGAATATGATTTGGTTTGTTGTATAGACTCGTTTTCCGAGGAGATGAAAATGATGCGGCGGTGCTGTGTACGGACAATGAAACGTATGAAATTAAGGAAGTGGAGACTTCAAATTCTATTATGATATTTGAAGATCTTATGATGCCCGACGTGGACGTAAAGGCTACTGTCGGATCGCCAAGTTCGTCCTTGTCTAAGTCACCGGATGGATCAGCTAACGACTCTGGTAATTCTTCGGGACTGAATGACAGCGTTGATCAGGATGATGGTCAAAACCTGACTGTCAAGCCCTCCATGGTATGGAATCGAGGATAGGACATTTTAAAATTATGTTAAATCATTTCATCATTTTTTCGCAGATTCTGGATGTTGCACGTTCATACCTAGAAACGAAAAAGATACGACCAAACCTCTCTAGGATCCATTTTATTCTTAGCAGGTCCTTGTATAATGATGAGCCAACCGTAAGTCATTAGTTATAGTTGTAGATGAAATTGTAGTTTAGCTCATTTATTCAATTCGTTGCTTTTTTTGTAATTCTTTTGATTTTGGGGAGAAATTATCACATCTTTTCAGGCGTCCGATGATTCTGATGATGTAACCTTAGAAACCCTCTTGGAAGTGGTTCCTGGAAGCAAGCAAGAAATTGTGAATTATTTGGAGAAGATTCGCGTTGTTGATATTGAAGGTAATGTAAATTCTCTGAATTTTGACCATAATTTTTATGGAAGGCTATTACAAATTGTTGATAATAATATTGTCTTTGTATTTTCGGAAATTTTAGGAAAATTACGCCGAGTGGACGATAACTACTTGTTCAAAATATTTTCCCAGTTGCTGAACTGCGTCGATGCGAATTCATGGAGTTCTACAGAAATAGACAAGCAAGTTGTAGCCGAAGCATTGTCTCCTTTTGCAAAGCCATTTTTTATTGAAAAAGTGTTCAAGTGGTTCTTGGAACCATATACAGGTAAGATTAGTTACAAATCAGCAGAAACCAATTTATGTAATTATGTATATAAGTCAATGGTTTATCTATATAGCTGGTGATGGTCCCAGTACTTCTCGAATTAAGTACACATACCAGGAAAACATGGTCTGCCGATTTCTAGGCGAAGTTTTATTGAAGTCGATGGGGAAATTCAATCTGAATGAGTTCTTAAAGATTTGGCAAGAGAGTGTGCCCGAAGGTAAATGTGAAAATACAACTTGATAAATATGCACAAGCAAAAATTTGAATTCGTCAACCAACTACCACTTCATTTCCAACAGGCTTGAAGGTAAACTTGAAGCAGTTAAGCGGAGTAGCAGCCTACGATGAAGAAAGTTCGCCCCCTGTTATCCAGCATTTTCCAGAGTACAGCCTCCCAGAAACTTTACGCGAAAGACTTTCCAAGCTGTTTCAGACAAAGAAGAGGTGGCAATTTGACGAAATTGTTCCATTCTTGGACGTATTCTCTACCGCAGCTCAAAGCGTTGGAGTATTGCTGACAAAGTATGCGAGAAGCACGTCAGTAAATGGAGTCAAGTATTTTTCTTCAAAGTATGGAAAGTGAAAGAAAGTATAAAATGTACAAGAATGAATTAATTGTTACACATTTAAGCATTTAATCTCTCAGTTTTTACAGTCATTTTTGTTACATTGAATTTTATACTATTGACTTCTCTTCCGATATCTATTTACTAATTGTAAAGTGAATATAAAATAAAGTCATATTGAACTCGACTTGTATCGTCGCTTTGTCATTTTAGCGTTATATTCATACAAAAACCGTTCCAAAACTGATCCTGGAGACTGGAGTGGATAAGAAATGATTTCCATTCCAACTCGGGATTCTCATCGTTCCCCATTCAAAAAGGATTGCCCATAGCCCCAGTTATGTGAGAGCTCAGCTCAGCTGTATACGTGCTGCCGTGCATGTGCTATACACGGCAGAAAATTGCGTAAAATTTTTCAAGAGAAATATCAGTTGTGATAAAAATCAACAAATTTTAAATTTAATTGAGAATTAGTAATTTAGTTGTAAGGGTTGGAGCACTAGCTAATCAGTAAATTTGTCTAGGCCAAGAGGAAAGTAGAACATAGAAGGGGACAAGTTTGTCGTAAGTTGAAATTTTTTCTAATTGTAAGTTAAGTTATGTTAGGAAAAGGCGAGATCTTGAATTAAATGGTTGGAAGCGTCTAGAGAACTTAACTAATTATAACAGTTAGAATTGGTTAATGGGGTGTTGACTGTTAATTTGATAAGTACCTTTGATAAGTTCTTAGGACGTGGGTGTGATGCTGTCATTAGTTCAAAGTATAAATGCCCACAAAGGTAAAGGTTGGGCGGTGGATTGGAGTCCCCACGGGGATGAAAGATTGGCATCGTGTGGGGAAGACAAACTGGCTTGTATTTGGAGTGGAGAGGACTTGAGGAAGGAGAAGTTATCGGAGGAGCCTTACAAACTATTGGCGAAAATCGGCGCGGATAATCACACCCGAAGTATAAGAGATGTTGCGTGGTCCCCATGTGGGAAGTTGCTACTTCTTGCCAGTTTCGATGCCCAAGTGACACTATGGGAGAACTCGAAGGGGAAAAAATTTGACTTGTCTGCGGTCGTCGAGGGTCACGAGAATGAAGTTAAGGCAGTATCGTGGGCTCCGTCTGGGAAATTCTTTGCTAGTTGTGGAAGGGATAAGAATGTGATGATTTGGTATGATTTAAACATAAATTTTAAATTATAGAAATGAAGTACTGGAATTAGATGATTTATGGAAACGTTTTTGTCTTTCAGGTCATTATCGGAAGATTCTCACGAAGACGTTGAATGCTCAGGAGTGATGACAATCCACACCCAAGACGTGAAACGAGTTGTTTGGCACCCACACACTGATGTTCTAGCTTCATGCAGTTATGACGATACAATTAAATTCTACAACTATGATATTGATGACGGTGATTGGACAACTATAGCAACTCTTGAAGGTCATTCCTCTACAGTTTGGGGGATTGACTTTGATTCAAGTGGGGATCGTCTAGTGTCCTGTTCTGATGACCGTAGTCTGAAAATTTGGGAGAAGTCGGGGGATAAAGAGTGGAAGTGCGTTGTAACTGCTGCTGGTCACCACTCACGTCCAATCTACGATGTCGCTTGGAACAAAAAGAATGGACTTATCGCTACAGCTTGTGGCGACGACTATATTAGAATTTTCAAAGAAGTGCCAGTCACAGATGGAGTGGATGTCTCGAGCTTTGAACTTGTCGCGAAAATTAAAGCTCACGACTCTGACGTTAACTGTGTTAAGTGGCATCCAAGGGTTGAAAATTTTCTCGCATCGACGGGTGATGACGGATGCGTGAAAATTTGGAAGTTGGAGGAGTATTCTTAAACTAATAGTCTAGTTAATAAGACTTACACATTCTGTAATAGTTGTTTTAATTTTTATTGTAAGTTGATGTGTGTCTTTTATGTTGGCTTTTGGTACATGTTTACTCTTTTGTTTTGTAATGTTTCAATTCATCGTTCCGGTTAGAGATGATGACTACTTAAACTGTCGTAATTAACAATTATTTTTTTTGATGAACGACGAGTACGCAACGAAAGTAATGTTATGCAAAGCCTTATAAAAATCGAATAAATGCGTAAATTTGTACGATTACTTGTAAATTGAAATGCGGTGGTAGAAACCGAAAAGCGGAAAATTCTTTAATTCAAGATCTCGGCCCAAGATTATGATTGCTCATAGAAATAGCTAAACGACTAAATTTAATCATATTACTTTAAAATCAACAGATAATCATCGCCATCCACGCATCAATTATGGCTTTACAATGCGGCATAAATTCCAGTTATAAATTTTTAACTGCATCATCTCCAAAATATTTACGGGGCCAGGGTACCTTCAACATTACCATCAGAAGAATAAATGCCAGACCTTGGAGGAAGAAACCGTGTGGTTCCGAAGTGCTGACATGTCACCTAGAGAATAATGGGTGCCCACCATGGACCTCTTATTTTGTGCGATATGACAGCATCGTAGATGACCAATGGGGTCGCTCCCATTTCAACTGGACTGTTGGAGGAGGAGAACATAACTATCATATTTTAAGGACTGGATGCTACCCATTCATCAAATATCATTGCTCAAAACGACCTTATCAGAATTTGGATATTGAAGACAAATTTTTCAGATTTATTAAGGTTTTAAATTTAGGTAAAAGTTTAAATAGTTGGCTACTTATCACAACTGCTAATTTATAATTCGCTAACCATCGTCTATGTTTAATTATCAGGACTGCCATGTCTAGCTTATGGAATCGCAGCAATTTTTATGATCCGGCACACGGAAATAGTGACTACTCCGAAGGGACCGGTTACAATTTACTTCCTTTACGCGGAAAACAAGGGTTCCAGTTTTTAGTGATTGCTAAATGTGTTCACATTAATTTTGTGTATAAATTAATAAAATATTTCGCTTAACAATAATCAAATCATTAATTTAATATCTGGATAGTTTAACAAGAAAGAAACATAAGATAATACTTTGACAAAAGCGACTTAAACTCAACAACCACACTTACTATGAATAGTAAATTGTTTAATACAATAAAGTTCACAACAATAAGATGAATAACAACGTTGCTATTAAAGCTAAATGCCAAGAATCGCGCCAGCGTCATTGCTGCAGGGAATGTTCCAAACGGAGATAAAAGCTTCGTTAGCACTGCTCAGCAAGAACCATCGACCAGTCTTATCCTTTTTCTCGTTCACAAATAACAGTGCATATACCTGAGAGGCGTGATAATTAATTGTTGAAATCTGGTTCATATCTGGAAAGCTGAAAAGTCGAACAGTTCCATCAAAGCAGCCTGCAGCCAAGATTCCCCTGCCTTCCCTCATTGCCATACAACTGACCCCTTCAGTAGGTAATATTTTCTTTCCGGTAGGAGCTAAACTGTTTGGCTCGTCTTGCTTAGTCCACTTGAGGAGGAAGATGTATTTGGAGCTACTCCCTACCACGAAAGTACTATCACAGCCTTCAATACAGATCCCAATTGGTTGATCCTCAACGTCTTGATATTTTGGGAGTAGTAGCTTGGATACGAGTTTGACAGTCTGATTCTTCTCATGGCAGTCGACTTGGAGGAGATGCACGTAACCGTCGTCTGTGCAGCAGAGGATGTACTTGCCCACATCTGCCTTCGCAATTTCCTTGATAGTCATAAGGGAAGACGAGAAGGTGTACAGCGTCGCTACATTCGCATTCTCAGGATCTCGATCCCGTAAGATTCCAAGTCGATCCATACCAACTGGGAGGAGGACGTCTTTGTCCGAACACAAAAGTGGTTTACAGAAGCCAATGTGAGTATCATAGGAAAAGGTCTTGTTGGGGGTGACACATCCAGATCCACCCTCTTTTTCAGCCGCTTCGTCATCCGATAGTTGAGAAACTAAGTGAAGACCGTCTTGCCTACTGTGAATTAGGGTTGATGAGGAATCATCACGTTTAGAAAAACAGCCCCAGGAGACCTTATCGATGTAAGTTCGTTGCTTCCAGGTGATGCGTCTGAACTATAAACAAAAGACGAATAAGTGATTAGAGTGTCAACTGTAGACAATACAAAACTGCAGCTAATAAGATAAGCACAAGTTAACTTAAATACTCTTACCATTGTGTCAAATACCAGAACCGACCCGTCCACCGTAGCAACACCAAACTTTGGCTTATCCATCACCCTAACTTCCGCCTCATCCTTCTCATCAGGCACTTCAAAGAAGTTGACCACGTGACTATCTTTTCCCAAGCTCATCACTGTAAATGGTAGATTTGATTTCGACGATTGTCTTAATGCATTGTCCATTGATAGACTAGACATTTTGGTTTCAACAAGACACCTGATAAGCACCAAAAAGTAATGCCAATTATCTTAATAAACTATGTAACTCAATTAATTCTATATTAATTCTACACAAACTCTACATCAACTTACCGCAGATCTTCGTCCGCCATACTGATAGTTAAACTTATTTACTGTCAGGTAAAGGCTAATAATGAATATTAGTTAAAATCAGGCTCCAAAAAATCAGTCAAATAATAAATGAATAAAAAACACCATCCGTCTTATAAAGTAATCATTTTCCGAAAATTACATGAATTAAACATGCAAAATAAAACCTTGTTAATTATCCCAACCATCTTTAAAAGTTAGTGAATAATATCAGCTAACAATTAGCTGAGAAGTTAATTTAAAACCAAGTTAAGCTGAACATTGCACATTCTTTTCCAGAAAATCACTTCCCGCCTGGACAAAGTTGTCGTCAAGGGTGGTATGAGAATGCGTGCTCTTGTATGCCAAATTTGGTGGAGAGTGAAATTTTGGTCTGAAGTAATTTTTAATTTTTGTTACAAAAGCATTTCCTTGAAATTTATTGATAAGCATTCAGTTTCACCCTGTACATATTACTATAGAACAATTTAATCAGTCAAAATCAAACAAGAAAATCAGTGATAGCTAATAACAAAAATTATTTACAGTACAAAAAATAATGACTTTTTACTGGCTCATGAGAATTTTTATGAGGATTTAAACAATTAACTATTTGACTTGCTCATAAAATGCATGTACTTAACACAGATCTATAATGCCATGATTGAATATAACTATTAAACTGTTGACACTTGATAAGACTATATCTATCCGATATTTAAGTTACATGGTAAAATGTGAAAAGAAAAGGTCTAACATTGTTAGACTAACAAAGAAATGAAGTGTACATATAAAAACGCAAAATATTACAAATTTGTACTGTTTAAGATGTAGATCTATATCTGTGAAATTAATCTATTTAGTTGACTTCGCTCCGTCAAGTACCTCGGCCAAAGGTCGCTTCCCATGCCAGAAAATTCGCTTCTCGTAGAATTCGATTACCAGTTGAGGACACTTGGCATTGGCTTCTCGAGCGGGAACAATGTCGCAAACTGTTGATCCTGCAAATAGCAAATGGACAAGGTATTTTAAGAACGAATTTCGTGCATTCTGTCTAAAGTATTAATTAATTATATCTCTGCATCGCTCAATATCTTACCCCGCCATTTAACCAAAAAGCAAAGCTCTCCTCCACAATCAGTAGCGCCCATAATTTTATGTGGCTCCAAGCCTCTTGCAAAACCCAATACTACTCTTTCGCCTTGTCCACCACTTCTGTTTCTATTAGCCTCAGTATTCATTGGCACGGGCCTATCAATTTCAGCCGCTGCCACTGGATCCGTCTTCATTAATTTCTTGCGACCTACACTCCTCTTTTCATAGTCAGCTATTAGCTCCGGACACTCTGCCAAATTCTCTTCAGGTTCCCAAGTATTCTCTTGGTCGGAATAGCCTTGCCATTTGATAAGATAGTATGTCATTTTCTTTTGCTCGTCGACTCTCTTGTCCAGAATCTTCTCAACCATGAACTCCTCCTCGTCCACTGCGTCCACTGGGGCAGATTTGGAGGAAACGTCCTTGGACATTTTCTGTTAAAATGGCAAAAATAAATAAGTCCTAATTTAACCCTTACCGACTTAACTGTAAATATCTTTCAGCATTAAATATATAACATGTCCAGCACTTTTATAATTCCAAACTTCGATACCTTTGGTCTCCCCACTTGTCGTTTAACGTCTTTGTTGCCCTGCTCACCTCCCTTCCGCTTTTTAGTTCCGTAGAGATTTTTCATTTCGTCTGTCCCTTGTCTTGTCAATTTAATTGATAAAATAGCAGTTAGCAGTTCCTATTCTGTAGAATTTTTAGTAACTTGAAGCAAGCGGCAACTACTGACAATTATTAGTCTCTTTTTCTCACCTATCCACTTCAATAAAATGGTTGAACACGAAAATTTCTGAAATTTTTTGGTTGAGATGTAAATCACTAAAAAGAAACACGAATCATCGAATCACACCTTGTCCAGGCGAAGGCGAAGTCGATTATGGAACGATTATACGACATGCTTTCCCTCTCTCTCTCAGCCTCTCACAACAAAAGTGCGATGTGCGACGTGAGAACGTTGCTGTTTTGATCAGCAAACAAAGAATGAAATATGAGACAAGCTGAATCTGAATGAAACCAAAAGCAGAGATGCAGAGATGGGGGCACCCAAAGACTTGTGAATAATCCATATTATGTATTTAATCCAGTTTATTAGCATGACCACACATTTTCAAGTAAAAAAGGTTACATAAATTATATTCAGTAAATATAATTAAAGTAATTATAAGTTATAATATTTCTTCGTCTCTTGGGACAAGTGCGCAGGAGCTCCAGTGAGTAGATCTTTGCCTTCTCCGGTCTTAGGAAAAGCGATGATATCGCGGATTGATTTCGTTCCGAAAATCTTGCAGAGGAATCTGTCAATGCCTGTGAAATGGGATATTAATGAATTACTAGATAACTTTATGAGGATTAAAAGGGAAATATGAAAAGGAAAGTTGAATTTTATTAAATATACACCTAAGGCAAATCCGCCATGAGGTGGGCAACCCGAGTCTAAAGCCTCCAGCAAGTAGCTAGTCTCCGCCAATGGTAATTTGAGCACGGTTTCGAGCACGTACTTTTGTAGCTTGATATCATGAATACGAATGGAGCCACCGCCGACTTCTGCTCCGCAGTACACCAAATCATAGCTTTGGCTGACAGCATTTTCCGGATCGCTATAGACATCTTGGACATTTTGCGCCATAGTGAATGGATGGTGAGCTGCTTCTAGTCTTCCAGTATTTTCATTCCTTACAAACAAGGGGAAGTCTACGACCCACAGGAATCCACCGGTGTTTGGTTTATCACTTCCGTGCTGCTCCATACATTGCTTGTATGTCATCACTGGAAACGGCTCAGATGGATCCGGAATGATACTTTTCGGGCATGAGAACTTGAGTAGGTCCTCCACTAGCTTCATGACGCCTTCGCGAGTGGTGAAGGACATCTCAATATCCAACTGGGAGAATTCTGGCTGCCGATCTGGTCTTCCCGTTTCATCTCGGTAACAGCGAGCAATTTGGTAGTACTTGTCGATTCCACCGACCATCAGTAATTGCTTGAAGATCTGGGGAGATTGGGCCAGTCCGTAGAAAGAATTTTTGAACTTTGTCAGCACAGGAAATTCGCGAGCTCCCTAAAAGTTTAGAATAATTATTAATTCGTTTCATGTTAGCACACCCGCATTCGGCAACAAAATCATTAATGCATTTAGTATTTTTACCCCTTGCGTTCGTCGAATTAGCGTTGGCGTCTCGACATCAATGAAATAGTTTGTATCCATGAACCGCCTCACGTTAGCAATGAATGTAGCCTTATTTCGCAAGATGCTTTGCGCCTTGGGGTTTCGCAAGTACAAGTACCGATACTGAATGCAGAGATCCTCATCCGCCTGTAAAATTACAAATGCAAATAAAATATTCGATAACCCCTTTACATTGTTAGTGACCACACAAGCTGCACTTACCCTATCGAGATCATTATAGGCTAGGCGAAGCGTCGATGGCACACTGAGAACTTCAATCCCCTCCGCCACGATTTCCACATCTCCGGAGACTTGGCCCTTTAATTAGTTTAAATGCCACATTAAGTTTGAATTGGAATTTACATTTATATATTTACTCGTCAGTTTGCTTACAGTCCTTCGTTGATTTTCTGGCCGAAGGGCAACCTTTCCAGTGACTCGAAGTACTGACTCAAGCGGAGCATTCATGGCTTTGGCCACATCATCCTCAATCTGCGATTAATAATTAAAATTCATCAACACCAACAAGTTAATTAGTTTAAAGCCTATAAATACAGACAAATTAAGATCTCACCTCTCTCGGAATATACACCTGCGTGACCCCATACAAATCCCGAAGTACCATGAAAGTCCCATTAAGCCTTTTGAACGTCATCCACCCACACAAGGTCACCCTTTCCCCCACATTTTCAGCTGTCAACTGGCCACACGTGTGGGTCCTCGATGTGTATTCATTCTTCCCAAAAACCGGCACCGGCTTTGACTCACTTTCAATCGAAAACTGATCCACTTCCCTGTTCCATTTTTCCACTTCTGACGCCTTCTCTTCCTTCAGTCTCTTTCCAGTCCTTAGGAGCGTTGTTGAATAGCACTTTGCAAAAGGTAACCGCAACTGACTAGCCAATCTTGCCTTATCCTTGTAACCTCCAATCGCCTGACCAAGAAACCGACTCCGTCCAACGGAAGATAACCCTTCTGATAATCCAAAGAGGCTTCGTATGACGCCCCATTTAGGTTTTAATCCTGCCATTTCCCACAACTTTGTACACTGATTTACCAATTTAAACTATCAATTTATCAAATTAATTAGAATATTAATGAAAAGGTTCGAAAAAAATCGAGAAGAATGAATGTGTTCTGTTGCCGGTCAGCTGGAGTGAGTTGAATAAGCACGTGAGAAAAGAACGGTGCTGGTAAAGACTTTCAACGCTCAACTGCTATGCTATGCAAGAATGCAAGTCATGAAAATGATCAAAAGTTTTGGGGCAAGATAAGCTCTTATCTAATTGGATTTTCAATGCTAACTATAATTATTTATGCGAGCTTATTTAACTTTACGCATTAACTAATTATTTTATAATTTTAAATGAAATTGATAAGCTATTTAGTAAGATTCTTCTTACCCCACTTAGAAAAGCATGTAAAAATGAGGAAAATTGTTATTATATTCGTATTTTAACAATTTATTTGTGAAATTAAGTGCATTACTGCAGAGATAATAGATGCTCGACGGTATAAGATATGGGACGCGACGAAAAAGAAAATGTTTAATGGATACATTTTTTTAGCATAAATATATCGCACGGTCGTACGTGATGAGTGGAATATGAAAAATATTTTTTTCTTGAGCTTTTTCCTGTACGGGTCTTATCCATGCAGATACTTCATGATTAGTTCATACCTTCCGAAGTCATAAAATACAGACATCGTTCATTATGCTATTTCATTTTTTGAGTAGCCTAAATTAGTAAGGTGACAGTCTGAACATTCTGTTTTCATATCTGGTAACATATCTATTTTATATTTTCTTAGAAGAGGAAGAATACACAGGTGTCCTTATATTCTCAATTCTTTTCAAGACAATTAGTAATTCAAGCATTCTTTTAAGCAATTCATTCTGCTCCTTTTTATTATAAATATTTAAAATTATTTTCGCTAACTAGTTGAGCAATTAATTAATATGTCATTTATCAAGTCGCCATCAACACCAGGGGCTTCCGACAGTCCACAGACAATCAAGTTGAAAATGTTCAAGCCCAGATCCGCCGCAAATATCGAGGCTGAAAGAGAAGCTGAGAAACCTGAACCTGAATCCCTCCTAAAGGGCACTTATGTTTGCAAGGTTTCCAGCTCTGGCGAGGAAGGGGATGAAGTCCCCATGTTTTTAGCAATGGCCAAGTGCGTGATTACTCCAACCGGCTTCTTCGATAATTCAAAACGGGTAAATTTAAAATAAATATAAGCAATTTTTATGCATGAAAGACATTTATTTCTAATTTTTATTTCTAATTTTTATTTCAGGACGAACTGTTGAAAAAAGTGGAAATGATGTGTGGAGAAATATCATACGCTTTCACCAGCAAAACAACCCATATAGTGACAGGGCATGGGCACACGAGTAAGGTGGGTTTGGGTCGTTTGAAGCGGGTTCCTGTGGTCAGCAAGGAATGGTTTGTAATCAAGTTTAATCTTAACCTTTGCATAAAATAATGAATGCATTATTTAATACAGGATCGAATCTATATGGACGCATTGCACTGAAGGTGGAAATCCTTATGTTCACGTGTCCCACCCTCAGTTTCAGGAGTATGGGTGTCCCATCTTTTATAATTTGCGACTTATGTTCTCCAATTATATTCCAGCTAAGCTGCGAAAGCAACATGAGAAAATAGCGGTAGCGAATGGTGAGGGTATCAAATGAAAAAAGCCTATTTAGGCTAAATACTTTACCAATTGAATCTTAATATGTGTTTGAATTCTGCATGAAACTTAGGCGCAACTCTTGTCGACAAGGTTAAAAAAAGTCCGAAATATTTCTACATTGGTCTTGATCCCATAAGTGATAGATTCGTAGCAGTAGCTGTGGCTTCTAAAGTCCCCTGTGTTTCGCTTGACTGGATTACCGAGTCCATTGCTCAACAGAGGCTTCCAAAGACGGCAGAGTTTAGCATCATTAAACAAAAGGAGCCACAAGCATCGACTGGATCTTTAGCCTCGGATGATTTGGGAAATGAAGGTGGGGGAGTAACAAGTATAAATTTCGATTTTTCATGTCATGAAATCAGACCAATTACAAATATGAATATTTTATCTTGTTAATTACAGATAACATGAATCTTGAAAATGATGTGTTCGAAGATGCGACAATCACGCCAAGTGTGCCTCCACCACCGAGGAGATTACGAGCTTCAGATAGGCGTCGCTCGGCTTTATTCGAGCCACTCGTAGACTCTACCCTGGAGGCTGAAGAGTCTGACTATGATTCTGATTCGACCTTGAATGCCTCAAGTATGTCATTGGATGATGATGATGACGAAGTTGACACGAATGTTACTTTGTCTACTACGTCTCTTAAAGGTTAGCTCGCTTCACTATTACACGTCCACTGTCAACTGATTTAACTGAATAAGATTTTAACTTTGTATTGCATGCAAAATGAAGATACTTTTCAAGGATATTTGTATGAATTCTCAAGTCGCATTGGGGTGAAGGTGAGACGTACATTCAATATCTATTTGGTTTGCTTGTACTTCTTTCTCTCTTTTTACTTGCTTGCGTATTACCTAAGCCATTTTCTCCATTAACAGACAATTTTCTATTTATATTAACTTTAAAATTCATTAAAAATTGTAAACTTAAGATATATTAAAATATTTCAAAATAATTGAATGGTTCCAAAAGGGTAACGGTGTAAATATTTAGTTCATCATGTAAATCGCAAAGCAATAGCAATTTGTGATGTACGTAATAAGTATCATGAATTTTTTACGAAATAAACAGAACTCCGAGGTAATTCGGAAGTTGAAATTTTTTATTTAAAATCGTATTTCCATTATCATATACTACCTTACCTTCATAAACAGAAGAGTATTGAATAAGCAACCCGATTGATTGTAAATTTATTTTACATCATATTACGCATCAACATAGGGTTTACCGAGTTATTATGACTTCTAAGAAGATATACCCGTTTTAATAAATTTCCAGTTAAATGCGACAGTGAGCATAACATTAAAGTAAATGATGTATCGATAATTTACACAAATTAAACTAATATCTGACATTTTAATAATTACGATAAGCAAGCATGTGCAGACCCGCTGCTGAAAAATTCATATGGCAAATTCCGAGCGTTATTATAATTTAGGCAGGACTATTTTATACTACAAGGATCCCAATTGATATAGAAATATTAATTTAAAAAATATCACACTATTTAAATGTATGTTTTAATGAAGTTTCATTACTCAGTGAATTGAGTGAATGACATTTTCGATCAATTCGGAATTGGAAAAAGCTCATATATGATGCCATGTATTTATTTCGGAAGACCAGTATCCCAATTATGCTGATTACAAGCGTCAGGTTTTCTTATCCTCGGTCTCGGTCTCGGCCTTAGCTTTAGTTTCTTCGTCTTCAGCAGATTCCTCTTCATCATCTTCCTCTTCAGACTCGTCTTCATCTGAGTATAATTTTTTTTATCAAATTAAGCATGTCCATAAAACATCAAAATTCGTTGTTTGGTTTAAATATCATAATCATTCGATTTAATATATACTGACCATCATCATCTTCTTCATCACCTGGGTTGTAGTCATCATCATCCTCTTCATCTTCATTGCCATATGAATAACTGGAAGCTCCTCCGCCATAACTAAACCCAGTTGCGCCGCCATAGCTAAATCCTGAAGCTCCGCCGTAATCATCATCATCATACCCATCCGCAACACCTTGTCTTCCAAACTTATGAGTTCGAGCTATTAGACAAAAAAGAAAATTCTTTTTAACAAACCTCCTTAGAAATCCAAACAAAACATATTCTCAATAAAACAATATTCCAATTAGACTCCAAACCACCTTCTCTCCCTAAACTAATCATTTCTTATCAACTTACAACCATCCCCAACCCAGTTGTGAATATCCCCGCATGTTTTATAACACAATCTCCCGTTTTCAGCATGCACTTGACCTTCCCACAATGGGCGCATTGAGGAAGTCGTTGCAGGGACTGACAGAAATAACAAAAAGCCCTGTTCTTCTGGGTCCTTTTGCACTTATCGCATTCCATAATCGAATTACACGGCACATCCACAATGTTCCTGTTCTCTCGAGCCGTTCGGATGTTCTTCTGACGCTGCTTTTGCTTCTCCGCTTTTTTCCTCTGGCCAGTCTTTTTCTTCGGCATTTTACCTGATAAAAATTATAAAAAAAATTGATTAAAATTACATCTAACTTCCGCCATAATTAAAGCCAATATTTTACCTTTCTATTTCCAATTTGAATTATATTAGATTCCTACCTGCAATTTGGATAAAAAATCTAAGCCAATCACTAAACTACTATTAAATTTTGAATGCCAATTATATTTATGCCAATTGAAGTTAAGTTTGGAAGAAAATTTAGAATTTTAATCGCCAATTAGTGAAACTAGTTGTGTGCAATCTGCACATGTTTGTGGCTGAATGCTGAATGCATTCATCATCATTTGAACGCCATTCCCGCTTTGCCCCCACTTCTTCCTCTTCAGCCCAAAGCAAAGCCTTCTCTTCCTTCCCTTTTGCTTTGCTTTGCGAAGCAAAACCGAAAGCCGAAAACCAAAAAGTGAAAAAGTTTACCTTTTTCCAGGCTCAACTTTTTCTCGACTTTTTTTCGTGGTTTTTGTGTATCATTTTTTTGGGAAAAAAATCCCGATTTTGACAGTTTCGCTGCGTTTGGTAACTATCGTGAGTTTTAAGTAACTGTAAAGTCTGAAACGTCTGCTAGTCAAGCACTGCTAGTCGGAAAGGTAATTGATTAACTTAATTGTAGTTTGTAGGTAGTGAATGAGTGAATGCGCTTAATTAAAAGGTGTAAAAAGTTTGCAGATTTTGAATGTTTGCTATGATGTTTGCTTAATGATTAAATTAGGTTGATTTAACAGCATTAGCACTAATTCTTTCCTGCTTATTATTTGGTATAGATGTCATACTATGGTCGTTATCTCTATCTTGGGCTTGACATCTTTAATGATGTGGATATCGAAGGTATTGCGCGACTTGTCGGTCCGGATGGAATCTACCAGGTGGGCATGACTGAACGCCAGGTTGTGGCATTCGTGGAGGATGTGCTTCATTTCTTGAAGATTATTTGGATGGTAAGAAAGTAAAATGATAGTTTTTATTAAATTGGCATATTTTAACTTTTATATCCCAGTTAATAATTTACTAATCATCCGAAATCTTTTTCTCTTTCACCACTTCCAGAAAGCCGTGATTGAGAAACGCCGACGGGATTTGATTCGGATGCAGGATGATCTTGCGAGGATGGAGCAACAAGTGGAGGAAATGACGTTCCGGAAGCCAGCGGGTGGAGATGGAGGTGCCAGCAAGGCTTGAAATCATCATTTTCTTCCAGAAAGCTTCAGATTCATTAATATTCTCAGTAATACATCATATTTATATTAGTTTTAAGCATATTTATTCGAAAAGTATCCGTATCGTGGATGTAAAGAATCAGCAGTGTAAGAGCAATCAGCCGTTAATCTGTAATAATTTGTCGCCCCCTCAGCCGCGAATACCCGTCAGCACACCGGTGTTGGTTGTAGAAATGCAAATACGTAAGTCCCCTCAGCATAATCTTTACACATTCCTATTCCTTTTGAGTTTGTATGGTCGAGGTAGACAAAAGTTGAGGTTTTTTCACACTACTCTTAATGTTAGTACGTTCACTGTTCGCAGCATTTTTCTCATCAAAAAGTCAGAAGACCAGAAAGAATCTCAGTTTAGCTCGAAGAGCTGCCGAGACACGACCAACCGCACCAGCATTTCTGAATAGTTTTTAGAAAGACAGATGATTAGTTGATTAGTTGGATGTAGTGGGACTTTGATTTTTAATTCAAAGTGTCGGTGGATAATCAATCAATTATTTCCTTTTTAATAACTTTGATGACGTTCTCTCTTTAATTGTAGAAGCGAAAGCAATCAATTTAATCAGGTTTAGATTAGGTAGATTTTAATAGAGAAATATAAATTGAATCAGGCATTGTTCAAGTTTTTAGTAGAATCGTAATGGTTGTTTAATTGTGTGGCGGTGTTTGATCTCAATAAGTGGAAGACGGTTATTACCGATTAACGGCTGATGTTTAATTAATTGTGCGACTTAAAGTTTGTAAGGGTGAAGAGAGGTTAAAAGGTGAGTTGGATTTGATGGATTGTCGTCGTCGTGGAATGAAATAATAAAAAGAAATTGTAAAATCTGTAAGGAATTGAGAAGTTGAATTGATTGACTTAATTAAAGTAGATTTAATTTAGTTAGTTTAAAGTATTTAATTAAGTTAGAGTGGAAATAGGAAATGTAACCTGTTGGTTAGTGACAGATGTGAAGGGCAACGTGACTTTGTTTACGAGGCTACATGTGGAATGTTCCGAGTAGGGATGATTGTCAAGTGTCACAGTGTTTTGAGAATGGTGAGAAGTGACGGAGAGTTCCGATAAGAGTCGAGAGTTGCTCCAGAGGAAGAGAGCCCATGTGGGAAGTGGGGTTGAAGTTGTAAACCGGGAACTAAAATGGGACTGCCAGCTTTAGAGTTTACGGACTGTCTAACGGACAGTCCGTATTTTCGGGATAACCTCCATGCTCACGAGAAGGAGCTGGAGAGGACTAGCACGCAAATTAAAGGATTGGTCAAGGAAGTTAAGGAAATCTTCAGTGCTGCTCAAGGTAAGTTTGATTGGATGTTTTTTCTTCTTTTAATAAAGATGCGAATAATTGGTCCAATTTCCAAGTAATCTTTGTGGTTAGGATAAAGTCAGTTGCATGTGCATCCATTCATTGAACCGTGTGGGTGATGAGGGAAGTGGTGAAATTTTTCAGTACATAAATTATTCCAGTAATTCTCAATTTTGTTTTATGGTCATCTCGGTTACAATCATTTTGGCAAACAAGTCTGAAGTTTTTATGATGATATGATTACACTCTATTCTTTTGTTTCTACTTATTTGGCAAGGTCCTATAAGTCCTCCGAGAGTAGAAAGATGGTCCATAAAGTTTCAAATTAAAAAGAGAACAATGCGCTGAACGCAGCTATTTTTATTTTGCTGAGTTGTAAACTTTACTCATATTTTTATTAACTCCCACAAGGAGACAGAGAAATGAGTGAGGGAGAAGAGCAGATTTTTTTTGGTATGGCTTTATGATTCATTGTCTTAACATTTTTGTGGTTTATTACTTATTATGTTCTATTATGATGACGGTGGTGATGTACAATTATGACCAAAAGGATCTGATGAGGATCGTCATCATCTTGTCATTTTATCTTATCGATAATAAAATTTCTTTAAAGTCGTGTACGTACAAAATCTGCACAGAATATAAAATATTAGATGAATCAACAACAAAGTATGCATTTGTATTGGACCTTAACCTTGTGGTATTGAACGGAAATGAGTGTAGTTAAATATTAACTTGGGATGTATGCCTGCCGCTTGTTATCTAATTGATTCCAATGCAAACATATTGGGCGATGGAGATGGGCGAACGGCGAACCCTACCTTTGTTTGAGGAAGGAGAATCGTTATACAAACGAAAATCCTATTTTCCCGTTTAAAATGATGAGTATCATGAGCTACTTAAATAATTTTTATAGTTATTTTAAAATGCAACAATTACTTAAAGCAAACCATGTCACACACTTCCATTAATTGTAACTTCTCATGATCGGAGCTAACTGCTTAGGTTCGACAAGTAAGAAAAACATGAAACAATTTTGCACTTTGCCGACAAAACGAGTGCCAATCTAGTGAACGTAATGAACTAAATTGTTCAAAGGAAGTAAAAGGAGGGCCGACCGCGACCGAGTGGACTTGGCATTTGGCACCACCACCGTCACACTAGTCATTGTTCTGTTGGGCCATTATTGTTATGATTATTATTAGGGGAATTATTTTTCACTTAATTATTGTAGAAAGCAAGTTGCCCTACAACTCTCACTTCGACGGGGGACGGTGTGATCATTCCTCTTGTACTTGGTCGATTCTTTTCTTCTTTTTCATATATATTTTGCATGCTCAACCATAGCAATTTGGATTGGTTCCACCTGTTCAACTTTTTATCTTATCTGTATCAGGGTCAATAGCAATAATGTAGGAAAAGTGAGTGCATCTCTTGATCTTCCTCTCCCTGAGAGACAAGTAAATGAGTTTGGTGCACGGATGCAGTAGGATAAAACAGGTGCGCCATGTGTTTCCTTCTTTTACTGGCTTTTCTTCCTATCTCGATACGTTTTTCTTTAATATTTAAAGAGAAAAAATGTATTTCATGCAAGATTTAACTTTTGATCGTTGTTTTAAAAACTGCAAGTGGTGTGTTTTCGGTGACATGCGAATGCGAATCGTTTTCACTGACTTGATCCCTCGCCCCACATGAGCGTTTTCTTGATTGGAGATTTGCAAGTAAATTCTCCGAATGATCACACACCGAACCAGGTGGTATGTAATTCAGCCTGGCTATCAGCAAAGATAATTGTCGCAGTAAATAATAATGGTTGAGAATGAGAGAAATAAGAGTTCACTCTGTCTACTTCTTTTCGGGTTCATTAAAGAGAACTAAATGTTTACGTAGATCTTTAAGCTAATACCCCTTTTATTAATCTTTTAATGCTGCTCTTGCGTGGAAAAGGTGATGCGAGGAGAAGGATGTAATTCAATCCAGAAGGTATGAAAATAGGTAAGAAAATGCAAGCGAGAAAGATGAATGCATGAAACGACGACAGAAGCCAATTCATCACAGAGCAAAACATATATTATTTGGATGAGAATTAGATTTAAATGTATAGGAAAAAAATTGTTGTATTTATTAAATGAACTGGTTTCCGTCCTCATCTCCCTTCTGTCAGGCCAGGTTAAGCAACTCGTAAAAAAAGAATTCGTCTAAACATTTGGACTCACACACAACCAGATCTGCAGAAGAGCAAGAAAAGCTGATATATGAAAAATTTTCGAGTAGGAAAAAAATTAAAAGCAATTTATTTTATTTAGTGGGCAATAGGCGAAAACGAAGACAAGAAATAAAGGAGATCGCTTTCGCATCGTATACGGTAAAATTTAATTTTCATTCGTCATGAAAGAAATGCGTTCTTGTCGACTCGTTTTTCTCTCTCAACCTTGTGGCAAGATGAAAGATTTGTCGGGCTTTTAAAGTGCTACGATAAAAGGGAAGGGACAATGAATATATTAAATGAAAGTAAATGTTTTCGAAGGGGGATTTTGCACGGAGAATAAATCTTGTTTTTGAGTGTTTAAAATAAAAATAGTAAAAAAATACAACATTATCAGTGATGGGTAAGTTGTCATCATGTCAAACTTTGCGAGAAATTGCCAATAACTGAGAAGAAAAGACAGGAATTAGTTGACAGCAAATGCTCTTTAAATAAACAGATTTTTATAGAAAACTTGTAGCGAGAAGTCTCTTGTTGGATTTTTCTTGGATTTGATAAAGAAGATCTTGATAGTAAAGAGTGATAAAGAGTTTCAAGTCGATATGTGACGAGAGGGAAAGATTTTTATATAATTTATCATCATCATCCATTCATTCCCTGTTTTCGTAATTCATTTAAATATTGTAAACTGGTAAATAGGTATGCAAAGCGAGAAACGGAATTAGTTAATGGGAAAAGAGAGAAGAATTTGTTTGGACTTTGCGATTCTCGCTAGGAGAGCATGAAGGATGAATAATGATGATGAGAGGATATGTGAGACTCAACTCATATCAGATATATGTGATGATGATGTGATCTTGCATCCATTTTTACGACTTGTTTAAAAGTTGTCCTAGCACTAACTAATAATCATTGTATGAAATGCTCACCATAAATGATCCGCTCAGAGCGGAGGAGCAGAAGAGGTGAAATGTGTATTTTATTGGATAGTGTTGATTTCACACTAGTCCCGGTTGCACCACTTCCCCTCAACACTTTCATAATGGGAGTGAAACGAGGTAAAAGTTTTGTAAGTTTGCGAAAAAAATTGTAATTATGCGAGTGTGTGTGGCGGTGCCAGTTTGCACACGTATCCATTGGCTAAGAGATTTTACTGTTGTTCACTGTAAGGAATGATAATAATATGAGCATGCTCTACAACAACTTGATGATCATCATGGGGAAGATGATGAGATGAGTTATTTATGAAAATTGCCACCAAAGAAGCTTTTAGGAATTGGGAGAAGGAAGGAAGAGAAAAATGATGTCTAATGATGCTAGCAGTAGTAAGATGGATTAGGAGGTAAATGTCATTTTCTTTTTGAGGATTTTACTTCTTGATGATTGAATATTTGCGAGTTGAATGTGGTTGACTTTTTGGTGAAAAATTTGCATGTTGATATGTAGAGTGAACTTTGAACGTTGAGATTATTGGGTGAGGTGAAAAGAGAAGGTTGATGGTAGAATCAAGCATTGTATATCGTAAGAGGTTCAAGTGGTTCTCTTTTTGTTGTCGCGATTAAAAATATGTATTGGATGCAATCCAGTTTTATAGAGAGAAATCAAGAATGAATGAAGATGACGATGGGGATCAGCCCTTCTAGGCATTATCCTTTGCAAACTATCATTATCCGTTTAGCCATGCTTTTGTATTAAAGAGGTTTGAAAAATGAAAGAGAAAAGTGGGAAAGTGTTTTCTCATTTGATGTTTTAATGTATGCAAAAAATGTAATCAGAAAAGGGAGAGAGAGATTTTTGTAACGGGGAAGGGGTTTGTTGTTAAAATGCGAATGATAAGATTATATTTGCGGATGATTAGAGGATTTAGGTATGAAAAGTGAAATGTGTGGATAGGCTAAAAATCAGATATAATTAGTGTGATAAATGACATAGTTATAGGATGCTATCTGTGCACCAGTCTGATCAAGAAGAATGACCTAATAACGAGATAATTTGTGAGATAAAAAGTGCATCAGTAGCACATACCGTCCGTGAATGTCCATTGGTTAATATTTGATTACTGTTTGATGTGCTCATAATTGATGTTTTTGAGAAAGGATGTGACAAAGTAACAGGATGAGTTATGGGATGAATGCTTCAACTTGGTTAATAGAATTTAAATAAAATGTTTGTCAGGGACGGAGCACGAGAATGATGACAAATAGAAATTTTCTCTCTAGACAAGTCAAACAAGAAACAAGTGAAATGGTCTGATTTAGTTTGTAATGAGATCTAATAATAAAAAATTGAACACTGTTGGTTTTCTTAATGTTGTTGGCTTTATCAGATTTTTATGTTCTGGTGACCTAAAGGTAATCTTAAACTTTTTTGTGGCTTTGGCACAATGGCAAGAATTGAAGTGCAACAGACAAAATTTTTGCTAATGAGATGGGAGATTGGCAAAAGTGATGGATTTGTCAGTGTTTTGTACAAAGAATATTGAAAGCTAATCTTCTTTTTTTTTTAAAAAAAAGGAAAGTATTAAAGTATTAATTACAATGACCTAGTGGAATTGAATCTGATGTGATAGAAATGGATAGAATTTAATCACATTTTTCAGTTGGGGGAAATTTAAAAGATGCATTTCTTAAAAAAAGTGACTCCTGATATTGGAGATAAAGAGTTTGATTGTGATGACGGACACGTGTTCCTCTTTATTT
>JAHZMU010002967.1:0-21010 GCA_027743725.1 Rambutsinella grinnellia | reverse complement strand
GGATATCTTGCATGATTGGAAATGCCATCAAAGATGTTAATTGGGACCGATAAACATTTACTATGATTAAGCAGAATAAAAGCCAGAAGATAGCGAATATCTTCGTGAGGCTTGCTTCCTTTTCTAAAAAGTCGGTGCTTTGTTCCAGCATAGTCTCCAGCAAGAACCACACTACTTTTCCTGGCTTGACGCGTTTCCTAACTTTCCCCAAAATTATTAAGAAAATGTAAGAAATGAGAATAGTGGCAACCACGGCCATCCACAAATAAAACGGGAATGGCCAAATGATTGATTTCCAAGAATAATACTTTTTAGGCTGGCCTGTTGTAAATGTCAACCATTCGTAGTCAACAGGACTAGAAAAATCAACGACTTCTTGTCTGGATGAGGTGTGAACCGCTGGCATCGCTATATCCGCTTTTTGTTTTCATACGTCGCCGACTCCACCTATCCAAGTGCCATTTGGAAGGCGAGATCCCGTCCCACTTCCTGTCGACGGAAACATCCTTGAAGTAAGATTTAGCTTGGTGGAGATATGTGCAAAAAACCAGTGGAGATAACCTCGTGTGCTTGCCCACTTGCCAGGGCTTATCTCTCTGATTTCAAAGAGAGGTCTAGCAGTAACTGCAACACTAACCGCAAACTCTTTCTGGTGAAAGTTGTTAAGCGTATCGATGAACAACTCACTACTTTCCTTCACTTTAGTCAAGCGGGGACTTCCAGTGTCGCAAAAGATACAGGTCGTTACAATGTGCGTCCAAGGCAAAGTGGAAGAAGTGACCAAAACGCCAATCTTATTTTTAATTCCGGTAGCAATCCCACCTTCTTTAAAAATTGGAATAATTATCTCATCCCATTTATTTTTACTATTCGTGTAAAATATAAAATTGTCCACTTCTTTCCGAACAACTTTTCTGATTTTAGATAATCTCATATAAAATGCTTCAGTTTCTTGCAAGGATTCTACTTGAACTTTCACAATGACACAGTTCTCTCTAAACCTGTTGATGTTTAAGCAATACACACTAACTTGGAAATCAAAATCCATAGGCAAAATTAAAATTGGTTCGGGTATCGGAATCTCTTCTTGAAGAACTAAGTATTTCGAAGTCAAGTTTGATGTAAAATGTATGCGGGAACAGATTTTTAATGGAATTGGAAGAAGTGCATTCCAATCAATTAATTCATTCAATTTAGTTTTAGGAATAAGATGAGAATTTGCAGATGTTTTCTGCTGCAATGGCCACGTCAGTGAAATCATTACTAAAACTTTGTTGATTGATAAACACTGATTGATTGATAACTTGGGTCTGGATTGTGGGCATTCGGAATATGTATTCATGGCTGACATGGTGAATACTATAAGAAGCAGAAATATAATTAGATCATCCAGAGCGTAAATGTTAAGCGCAATGATTAGGAAATTGATATTTTGGTTATTCTTTATAAACTGTATTTTCATTTAGATAATGGATTAATTCTTAGCCCTTGCACGATCTTACATTGGACAAGAAATATAGTCGGAGGTTACACATAACATGAAAAAAGGTTAAAAAATATTTGAATGCGTTTAGTTTGAGGAAGTGAACAATGCATTTCCATTTCATTAACCTTTGAGCCAACTCATTTCGTTCTGTATTGCGTGCGGCGCAGACATGTTCTTTCTCCCTGTCACTCTATCTAATCTAATAGTATGATTTTATAATGGTTTTATGTCCAGCAATAATTGTGGTGAGATAGAGTTTATTGTTTTTAAGTAATTTGAGTGCAAAATTATGTTCAGCAATGTTCATCGCGTGTAGGGAAAAGAAGCGTCGCTTTAGAAAAATTAATATTTAGTTTTAAATAATTAAGTTATATGGCAATGGCAAAACATTAAAATTAATTATCATCACTTCTTAGCAAGTAATAAAGCGTCTTAATTACTTCTCACAAGAATAAGCTAGAAAGTCATTGGACTAGCCACAGCCTTAAATCATTGCTTGTTCACACGAATGAATATGACAGTTTCTTAGAACAGTATTTTTATTGAGTAGGTTTATGCCACTCTTCTTACCTTCTTTGAAATGACAGCATAGGTCTCGGCGTCTCCTCAAAACTTAAGCTATTTTACTATTTTTACTTAATACAAATTTTACAATCTTTGAAAAGCAAAATGGCTTATCTAAACATTTGCTTAAGAGGTAAGACAAACGTTACAAAATAGTTTAAAAAAGGTTTTAATTAATGACCTTTTCACAGGATCCAAACTCACAAACATGAGCAGATATCTCGCAATTCCTAAATTCAAAATGCGTAATCTCCTCTTCTTTCTTCTTACTGCTGTTGCCTTCCCTCTTCTTCTAAGGTTTGCGTTAAATGTTAACAAGCGTGCGTTAGAGATAGTCGAGAAGGAGTTGCAAAAGCGACATTTCGCAGATATTGAAAATGTCGGAGAAATTTTCAGACTTAAGGATAGAATCGCGGTTTTGGAGAGGCTAAACGCGGCCTATAAAGATGGAATGAACCCAAACCTCAAAAAAGATTTGGAAAGTTTCAAAGAGAAAAACAAACAGCTTGAAGATGAAAACAAAAGTTTGAAGGAAAAAGTCAACAATTTTGAATCGCAAGGCCCAAATTCCGGAGCTGAATTTGATAAGCTCAAGAAGGAAAATGAACAGCTGAAGGTTCAAAACGCTGAAGTTAAAAAGCTGCAGACATCCATTAGGGAGAAGAGAATATTGGTTGACAAGTGTCAAAGTAGGAAATCAATAGCTGAAAAGGAAAAGGATAAATATAAAATTTATCTTTGGATTTCGTCATTCGTCATTTTGATACTTTGTTGGCTTTTAACTGCATAATAATTGGGATAATTTTCAAATTATCATTTAATTTTAAATTTTTAAGCAATTTCAGAGTAAAATAAATGCTTAGAATTTAATGCTGAAATAAATTTATTAGTTCATTTACACTTGGGTTAATGCATGGCAATAAATTGATTCGGTTTTATTACAAGTTAAATGTTTTATTGAATTTTTCGTGGAATAGCAGAGAGCACAGGGCATTATTGCATGTAATAATTTCAACTAGGTATAGTATTAATATCAATCAATAACTATAATAGAATCCGTGACTCTGTCTGTTCGCTTTAAAAGCATGTTAAACTGTCTGTTCGCTTTGAGACCATGTTAAAGGGTCCAAAGTTGGAAGCATCCCACCTTCAGGGTAGGATCTTATCTTACTACTTTATAAAATCTAAATCCTAACTCTGTTCACTGTGTCAGAAAGTTCAATCCGTCAATTCCACTTTATGGTAAATTTGTCCACGGTTGGTAGCATTCTACCTTCAGGATAGGATATTATCTTACTACTTTATAAAATGTGTAATCTGGCTGTCGATTTTAGTTTATGAGTAAAGTTGTCCAAGGTTGTAACTATCCAACCCTAAGGGTAGGATAGATTCAACGTTAGATTTTTTGGTTAGTCAATTAGAGTTCCAAAAGGTCTAGGGTTGTAACTATCTAACAGAATAGATTCAAACTTTGATTTTTTGGTTAGACAAGGATAGTTCCAAAATTGCCAAGGTCGTAATTATCCAACCCTAAGGGTAGGACAAATAGATGGTTAGATTGTGTTGGTTAGGCAAGTCTTGGCTAACACTAATAAGCTGGCTCTCCCTTTCAGCCTCATTGGCATATGGTAAGTGCTGTGAATACTAAAGCTTCGTTTGATTAACATGGTTGAACGATGTGCAGCGCCAATCCTAAACAATTTTTTGGCTGGATGGGAAGCCAGGTTATTAATGCTAGCCAAGGGCAAGTATAGTTCCAAATTGTCCGAGTTTTTAACTATCGAACCCAGAGGGTAGGATAGATGCAAGGTTAGATATATGTATTTGTGGTTAGATAATGTGGTTTGCAGGAACATAAGTTTTAAGAAAAATGTACCCAAATTTAAAGGTTGGATAATTCAAGTTTGTTGGAAAAAAGGAAGGATGCATCCAACGTAAATCCAAAACAACTCCTTGCAACGCAAGGCCGGGCTTCTAGTAACTATAATAGAATACGCTGATGCGTCTGTTCGCTTTGAAAGTATGGTAAAAGTGTCCAAGGTTGGAAACATCCCACCTTCAGGGTAGGATCTTATCTTACTACTTTATAAAATCTAAATCCTACCTCTGTTCACTGTGTCAGAAAGCTATATCCTTCAATTCAATTTTACGGTAAATTTGTCCACGGTTGGTAGCATTCTACCTTCAGGATAGGATATTATCTTACTACTTTATAAAATGTGCAATCTGGCTGTCGATTTTAGTTTATGAGAAAAGTTGTCCAGGGTTGGAAGCATCCAACCCTAAGGGAAGGATAGATTCTAGGTTAGTTTTTTTGGTTAGACAGATATAGTTCCAAAATGTCTAAGGTTGTAACTATGCAACCCTAATGGTAGGATAGATTCTAGGATAGATATATAAGGTTAGATAATAAAAGTTTGCTGGAATCAAAGTTTAAGTAGGATGTATTCAACCCTAAGGGCCTACCCTTATTCAAGGTTAGTATATTTTGGTGAGACAATTTTAGGTCCAAAGAGTCCGAGGTCGTAACTATCTAATCCTGAGTGTAGGATAGATTCAAGGTTAGATTGTTGTAATTAGACAAGTAAAGTTCCAAAGTGTCTGATGTCGTAACTGTCCAAATTTAAGTTTAGATGGGTTTGTTGAAATGTATGTAATCTTAAAAGTTGGATAGCTCATGATTGCTGGAAAAAAGTAAAAGGGGGAATGTTTCCAACCTAATAAGTTAGATATATCCAAGCTTTGATAATTTATGCTTGCTAAAAAAATAGTAGTTTGGTATATTTATTTAACGTTAAATAATTTTAGGGTAATAAATAAGTTCGGTTGAAACTACCCAATATATATAAAAACGGAATCCAAAGGCGTACTTTGGCATTACAAGAACTATTGTTATCTTATCTTATCGGTTAGCAAGTTTATGTAGAATAGATAGTAACACTTTTTCTATTTTTGAAATAAAGCCTTGCAACGCAAGGCCGGGCAAGCTAGTAGGTAATAGTAAAAAGCGTGAGCAAGCCCAACTCGTTTTTTCCTTTTGCATTCAACGTCAGGAGAATGGTCTTTGTCATGATTTGAGATGAGGAAAAATGATGAAGAATTGCATTGATTTTTTTGTGTGAGAGATTTAGTCTATTTGAGAAATTCTAAATGGAAATATGCCAAACAGATGAGAGAGTTTATCTGGTTCTGAGTTAATTAAATTTTGTGACTTGCAAATAGTCAGTAATTGAATATTTAGAGACTTTTTTGTGGGCACACAATTGGACTGCAATGTCGTTAAGAGAACCATCACTTGCTACTTATATTCAACTCGAACCTGATTCAAAAACGGTTAATTTATTGGACCTTTGTCGCAGACTAGTTGGGGAATGGCAGTATCAAGATTTGAAGTGTCTTGGCCAATTGACACAGCCGCCATTTAAGGGATCAATATCCGACTATGAGAATAAGGCTGTGCTTGGACTTTCACAGGAAATGGTTTCTATCTTAAAAGAAATGCCAATTACCAAGTTTGTTGTGGAAGCAGATCCACTAAAAGAAAATTCTGTTACTGCGAAACAATTCAAGTGTCTCCAAGCCGGAAATGGGTTGACGAGTAAGAAGCTTCTGAAGATTTACTGGAGGTTGAGGATGCGCTATTCTTGTGCTACTTTTAACCAAACTGTGGGACAAATGGTGGAGGAGTTAAAGAAAAGGGGATATGCTGGCTTCCTTCTTCCAAATGGAAAAGCTGTAAGTAATCAGACTAAAATTAAGTTAATAAAAAATATAATCATTTAATTTTTATTTTACAGGTGACATTTGACTCCTTAAATTTCGTTTTGATGTGGGCAGCTCCAAATGACTTGAACATTATTGAGTTCCAGGATCCAGCTTATATGAGAATGTTTAAACTTGCAGCGGGCATGGCGGAAGCAATTAGTAAGCAATGGATTTAATTAAATTGTCTAAATAGGCAAGGATTTAACGACATTCTTGTTTCTAGGTTTGCCACCTGAACTTCTCGAAGCCATCATGAAATTTGACGGGAAGGACATCTACTATCAACACGTAGCTTTAGCATTCAACCTCCCTGAAGGGGATCAGAGTCGGCTAATGATTATAGATTCTACTTGTGCCCAATTTGGAATGAGTGGGAGTAACGGCGAGTTAATCTACTGGGGCTACTATGACGACTACTCAAAGAGATTTCCATCTAAGAGGCTGACTATTCAAGGATTCGAGCGTTATAATTACACCGACCCCGGATTCTATCCGAATGGACCTGGTTTGATGAAGGAAGGCTTGGCAAATATGGATTCAGCTTTTTGTGGATACTGTGGAGAAGTTGAGAGGTCAAAGGATCCGGAAATTAAGCTTAAGAAATGTACAAAATGTAAAGTGGCTTCTTATTGTGATGTGATTTGCCAAAAGTTGGCGTGGCCAAGTCACAAGTTGGAATGCAAAGCAATATAATTAATTAGAACTGAAATGATTATTTGGTTAATTATTCGACGATTTTGATACAAGAACAGCATCAATAAACCTCGCCGTTACAAACTGCTGAAATACAACTGGAGTCAATTTATCAATATAATTTGCGCTTCCAAAGTTGACCTTGATTGGAGGCAATGACCTTATCATCTTCCTATACATTTGATGCTTGGAATATCCATTCATAGAATCAGACCCAGACCACCTTATCTTCTCCCAGCATTTAGTCCACGTATCATAAACGTTAGCGCAAAAAGTAAAGACTAGACATATTCCCATAATTCCGTTTGCAATTCCAAGAAAAAATATTAAGTCAAAAAGTAACGCTCCATTTGGATTGGTGCCTAGGAGCAGACCTCTTCCACACACAATTTGACAAATACCCAAACCAAATAGTATTATAATTAATATATAAGAGATTAAGCTATTAAATTTTTCAGAGATTATTTGAATCTCGCGATATAGCTGGATGCAGTTTGAAACTTGATTGTAAGAAGCAGTAGCAATTTTCCTATAAAATAAATGTATTTGTAAACATAAGCTCTTTATTTAAAGATAACCCATATTTTTTCACCTTTGAAATGTCAACAGACACGATGACAAAGCTATTGAGCCAGCAACAATTTGATATACCAAGAAAGCCCAGCCTTTTGAATGAAAAGTCCAAACAATGAAGTTGATCATGATGACAATTACCTTTTTTATAACCCACGCAATTCTAATTTCATTTTCAAATAAGCCAATCACTATCAGGAATAGTCTCGCAGGATAGAACAGAGCTAAATTGCACGGATTATTTTCATACAATACGCTTATAAAACTGCTGAGGAGTGGGAGGAGCCACAACGTTATTTTCAGAACTTTACAAGTCAGATTTGCCAAATGCAACGTGTTCTTTGAGGTGCAAGATCTCTCATTCTGTTTCATATGAAGTATTTCAAAACGAACGAGCTCGTTTATCAGCGACTCTACTGTCTCGCTTTCCCAGAATATTTTTAGTGACGCACTTGCTGTAAGAAGAATGCAACAGGATATGGTACACAGTATTGGAATGGATTCATGTTCAAGGCTTATCATAGGAAAGAAGTGGTATAGAACAATGTATGAAAATGTCCCAGCAAATGTTAGGGATAATCCAATTGCCATTTTTTGAAATGCTTTAGCATTTACCTTGAATTCTTTAGCAGAACTGTCCCATTGACAGACTCTGCACTTGAATACTATTGGTCCATAGTTGGATAAGGTATTGAATTCTTGCAGGAAACCTGATTCAAGAAGCATTTTTATGCAGTTGGTTATTTTACAAAAGGAATATAAAATGTTAAGAGTAAAAGTGAGAATGAGCCTGACTTGAATTGGGAAAATGACTTTCACATACTCTAAAATTAGCCATGTCTTTCTCCTCCTTCAGACTCATTGACTTTCTCCGACCATGAAAATTTAATTAAACAACGATATAAAGGGCGATTCAAGGATAAACTTACTCTTTAGACATAATTCTAAACCAGCTTTTTGTCAATTACTAAATAGAGGAAGTGTCAGTACCTAAACAAATCACTCCTTTCATAAGTAATGTCTTGAACGTGATGTCTTGAACGTAAACGTGATGCAAGTTAAACCCAATTTATCTATTAATTGTATTGTGACGTAGCTAAATCGCAAGTTAATCGCCTTAGACTACATTGCAGTGTAAGAATAGCATTTTAATTAATTCTCTTGCATGAATATAATACATTAAAGTGTAAGATTACTTATTAGACGATTTTGACAAAAGAACAGCGTCAATAAACCTTGACGTAATAAACTGCTGAAATACAACTGGAGTCAACTTCTCGATATAATTTGTGCTTCCAAACCTGACTTTTATAGGAGACAGTGATTTTATCATCTTTCTATACATTTTATGCTTGGAATACCCAATGCTAGAATAAGAACCTGACCGCCTAACTTTCTCCCAGCATTTTTCCCAAGTGTCATAAACATTAGCACAAAAACTAAATACCAAGCATACTCCGATTATTCCATTTGCAATCCCGAGATAAAATATTAAGTCAAAAAGTATCCCTCCATTTGGGTTGCTGCCTATGAATAGACTTCTTCCGTAAATGATTTGACAGCAAGCCATGGCTAAAAGAATTATTATTAATAAGCTGGAGATTAAGTTGTTGAATTTGCCAGAGATTATTTGAATCTCGCGATATAAGCGGATGCAGTTAGGAACTTGATTGTGAGATGAAATAGTAATTTTCCTATAAAAATAAGTAGCTTGATAGTTTTGTTAAATTTTTAAAGTTAAGTTGTTAATTTCTTGCTTAATTTACCTCTGAAATGTCAGCAGAAACGACGACAAATATATTGAACCAGCAACAATTACATACATCAAGAAAGCCCAAACTTTTGAGTGACAAGTAGAGACAGTAAAGTTGATTATGATAATAAACATTTTCTTAACGATCCAAACAATTATTAACTCATCATTTTCAAATAAGCTAATCGCTATCAGAAACAGTCTTGCCGGATAAAATAAAGTTAAATTGCATGGATTATTCTCATACAATAAGCTCAGGCAAGTAATCAAGAGTGGAATGAGCAGCAAAGTCATTCTCAAGACTTTACAAGTCAGATTAGCCAAATGCAGAATATTCTTTTGATTTTTCTTGCAAAATCTGATTTCCTGTTTGACATGAAATATCTCGAAACGAACGACCTCGTTCATTAGGAACGCAACTGTCTCGCTTGCCAAATATATCTTTAGCGAGGCACTCGCTGTTAGAAGAACGCAGCCGGATAAGGTAAATAATATTGGAATGGATTCATTATGGAGATCTTCAATGGAAAATAAATGATATTGGAGAATGTAAAAACTCATTCCAGCAAATGTCAGGAGCAATACAACCGCAATTTTGCGGAACAGTTTGACGTCTACTTTGAATGTTTGAGTAAGGTTGTCCCAACTACAGATTTTAAATTGGAAAGGTGGTAATCCATAATTTGATATAATATTAAATTCTTCCATGAAGCCCGTTTCTACAAGCATTTTTGTGGAAAAATGGAATATTTTATGTCAGAAAGGAGAACTTATGGAGTTAGAATCAGACTGATATGAAGGTGACTTTAACATTCTATTTACCCCCTCCTAATCTATGAAAGATTAATTTTATTTTCAGGCATAGCTAAAATTTAATTTTGGCCTAACAAGCTTACGAAAGAATGTACATATTAAATAAAATTGATCATTTTATGATATTTAAATTGTCTGCCCTTTTCAGATATAAAAATAATTAGAAAAAAAATCACACTTGTGTAGAATAATTTAATTAGGGAATTAAACTTAACGCGGTCTCCTAAAGCAAAGTTACAAACTAATAAATGTGGTGTAAATTTTAACATATATATAAAAATGTTTTACATGCATTTTTGCCTACTGAGCTACTATTTATCAGATGACTTTGATAATAGAACAGTATCAATTAACCTTGACGTTATAAACTGTTGAAATACAACTGGAGTCAATTTCTCGATAAAATTTGCACTTCCAAAGTTGACCTTGATGGGAGGCAGTGATCTTATCATTTTCTTGGTTATCTTATGCTTGGAATACCCAATAATCGAATCAGAACCTGATTGTCGAATTCTTTCCCAACATTTATTCCACGTATCGTAAACGTCAGCACAGAAAGTAAAGACTAGACAGATTCCCAAGATTCCATTAGCAATTCCGAGATAAAATATTAAGTTGAAAAGCATCGCTCCATTTGGATTGCTGCCAGTGAGTAGACTTCTTCCAAAGACGATTTGACAGCAAGTCATAGCAAGCAGAATAATCATCAATAAATTGGAAATTAGGCTGTTGAATTTTTCAGAGATGATCTGAATCTCGCGATATAAACGGATGCAGTCGGGAATTTGATTGTGAGATGCCACAGCAATTTTTCTTTGGAATGTCAACAGGAAAGATGACAGAGCTAGTGAGCCAGCAATAATTTTATAGACTAAAAATGCCCAAACTTTTGTGTGGCAAGTCCACCCGATAAAGTTGATCGTGATAACAATCATTTTCCTAATAACCCAAGCAATCCTTATGTCTTTTCCAATCAAACTAATCGACATTACGACTAGCTTTGCTGGATAAAAGAAGCTTAAGTTGCATGGATTATTCTCATACAATAAGCTTAGACAAGTAGCCAGATATGGAATCAGGAACAGAGTCATTTTCAGGACTTTGCAAGTCAAACCAGCCAAATGTAAAATGGCATCTCTTTTCAGTTTTGTAGATTTTGGCCCGTCCTCAAGCTTCATATGAGCTTTCTCGAAACGAACGACTTCGTTTATGAGTGATTCAATTGTCTCGCTTTCCAAATATATCTTTAGCGAGGCACTTGCTGTGAGAAAGATGCAGCCGGATATAGCATAAAGTAATGGGATTGATTCGAGTTCAAGGTCTGTTATGGAAAAGAAATGGTACTGAATAATGCAGAAAAAGATGCCAACAAATTGTAGGGGTAATCCAATCGCAATTTTTCTGAACATTTTGACGTTTACTCTGAATATTTCTTCAGATTTTTGCCAATAGCAGATTTTGCATTTGAACAGTCTTGACCCGCAATTGGCCAAAATGTTGAATTCTTCCAGAAAGCCCGTCTCTACAAGCATTTTTGTGCAGTAAGAGAATGTTTTCTTTAAGAAACGTAAACACCAACAGTTAGAGTAAGACTGAAGGTGACTTTGACAAGCTCTTCAATTAATATCCTAATAATTATTTTTGGAAAGACTAATTTTACTCTCAAGAACATTCAAATTTTAATATGGGTCCGACAAGCTATCAAATGAGGAAAGAGTATTTAATTACAATGGATTTTATGATTTATAAATTATTATTCTGCCAATTTCAGGTAAAATATTGATTAAAGGAAAATAACATTTGTGTAAAATAATTTAATTATGAATTAAACCGCATTGACAGAATTAACCGCATCAATCCTCCCATACCCAAACACATTATTGGGAAATTGCGAACCACTTTTTCCTCCACATGTTTTTGCATTGCTTGTATCCAGTGACTTTGTTGTTGTCCTTGTAATAGCAGAATAAATTTGGTCGTATGATAGCCTCGGATTTTTCTGCAGCATTAGAGCAATCACACCCGTGACGTGAGGTGTTGCCATGGAGCAACCTCCCTTTGTTGTGTAATCTCTGTCGTGTGCACTCCCAGCCGAAGTTATGCTGTTGCCTGGTGCTGTCTACAAACAGCAATATCATATAAGCAGCATCTAAAATAAAAGCTGACAGAAATTTAAAAAAAAAATCTCTTACAATATCCGGCTTAATTCTTGAGCCGTCCCATGCAGGTCTGCAATAAAGATGGTCTTTAAATTATTTCAATTGCTTTCACAGTCATCTTACCCCAAACTACTAAAAGAAGCAATTCGCTCGTTAGAATCTGTAGCCCCGACACCAATCACGTTCCGATTTTCCCCTGGATGTCCTGTTGTACTACAATTAGGCCCTGAATTTCCAATACAAAAGACTGGAATTATTCCAGAGTTGTGCCAAGATGTAATGACGTCTCTATACCAATTATTATTGCCAGTGCGGCTCATCCAACTAAGCAAAGTAAAGACTAAATACGGCATTTCATTTCAAGTTAAAGATTGTTTAGGGGTATCCCAACCTGTTATTTACAACTCTGGGCGCTTTACTACAATCCCTGTTGTCTCCGTTTGTGTTAGTAGGACACTAAAATTTTATCATTAAAATAGGTGCAGACAAATACAAATATTTTATTTACCTGAATCCACTGCCCACACGAAAGCAAATGATTACCGGGGCAATGAAGATTTTCGTCACAAGCTTTACAGGCTACCCAAGTGCAGTCTGGACAAACGCCAATTCCGCCCATTCCGGCGATTGTTCCCCTGTTATTTTATATTTTGGAGTTGATTTAATTATTCATTTTATTAAATTTCGTACATAATATGTGTGCCGTGGCTATTAGGATGATCGTATGGCGTTGCGCTCTTCCCTTTTGGATCAAACCAGCCATAGTCTCCTCTCCAGTGCCAAGTCAATGTTTCGTGGGTGTGGCGTACTCCCGTGTCTATTAAGTTTTAAATTAGTTATAAATAATCAAGCTGTATCACTATCAAATTACCAATCATTCCAACAACAACGCCTCTTCCTGTATAGCCACTGTCCCACACTTCCGGAGCTCTTATTCTACTAACGCCCCACTGCGTATTTCTTGATTGTCCCGTTTTGCTCTCAGATTCATCCGAAGAATCAATTATTGCATAACCTTCCTCCTCAACTTTGTCAACTCCGGGAAAGTTAGCGATCGAATTGATAAGATTTTCATTTGCGTCTTTCACAAACATGTTATTGCTAATCCAAAAGCTTTCGTAGTCGATGCCTTGCACTTCCAAGTATTTTTGGAGGTCTGCTTGGACCGTGTTGGTGAAAGCTATTTGCGCTTCGGTCAAAGCAGTCCGCTTATCTTCAATTGTGGAGAAATTCTGAGAGTTGATTTGATCAAAAACTGTGTCCATGGAGGTTGTAAAAGAAATCATAATATTTAATGGTTCTTGGTCGGGGCCATTTTCAATTAGTTTTTTATTCAGTTCTGGAGAAATACCTCCAAATACGAGAGGGAGGAATGTTATCAAAAATATTTTATTCATTTTCTCCTGAATACGTTTGACGATAATTATTAAAAGAGATAATTCAAATATAGTTTACTAAAATGTTTGAGTATTGGTTTTATAATAGATGGATCATTTTTCACACCAGCAATAAATCAACAACAACTACATTTTTTTAAAACATTTTCCTCAATTAAATAATTAAAGTCTGTTAAAATGTCAATATGCCATTTATAAATTTGTAATGCATTGGTTAAGATTGTTTAAATATGTATAACGAATTTATTTTGCCCACAGATTTGTACAAATTATTTACATTTAATAAATTTGCGGACACATCTTTGCTCGCAGTTGTTGCGGATTGCAGCTCATAACATGATTGATTTTCTCAGTATAATCATTTCTTCTATTTATCTAAATATAATAGTGCTTTACATAACGTGATAAAATCGTTAATTTTCGCATAACCTTTAAACGAACATGTTTAACTTGGCACCTGCTCTTTATGAATCATAAATATTGATTGTCACAAATGAATATCATTTTTCTACGTCGGAAAACTCTTTAATTTAGATAGTATTAAATTGTAAAGATTATAAATTATTTATTTACGAAAATTAACGATATCGACATATTAACTAATGCGTCTTGCCTAATGAGATTGTTCATTCGTTACAAAAATGAGTTGATTCATTGATTAGATAAATCGTTTATAACTTTTGCTTTGAATTACGGTTACCTTCAGAACTTGTTTGAAGCGAATTACAAAATCCATTATGAACTCATCAAAAGTCTTTTTCGACTGGCACTCCGAATCCCAATCGGAAGTAGAGGAAATATTGCAAAATTATTCACGAATGAGGGATTTCTTTGGAAACAGTACAAGGCCACTTCCTACCCGTCTGGCGGCTAGAATAATTCTGGCAAACTTGCTTGCCACTGCGATAAACAGCTCTCTTTGGATTCCGGTTGAGAAAGTGGCTGATGGGATAACTCAAACTATTCTGGATCGGAAGGAGCCAACTATTGTTGTACGCACAACTGTGGAACTCTATTCAAGCAGGACACCCTTCGACTTGTGGAAGCCGTATTGGAGGAATGGAAGGCAACTTACCAGTTATGTCCAAGTCCCCTATCCCGCCGCAGCCAATTTTATGTACTGCGATGAAAGGAAAATTGTAAAAGAAAGTGCGTGGGATTTTACCATTTTCACAGAAATATTTTGTCCCTTAGTTTGGGCCTGTTTGTGCGTCTCGCTTATAACAATCAGCACTATTCTCGTTTGAGACTACGGAACATTAAGCGCTTTTCTTCTAATATCAGTTGTATTATCAGGAGGAAGCTTTGAAAAAGGGAAAGGCAACAAGAGGCATTTCCTGGTTATTATTTGGATGCTTACAAGCTTTATTCTCGTAAATTTTTATTTGGCATATATCACCAGTCGCTTAATAAGTTCTTCTACAGAAGACACGCTAAAGACATGGACTGATGTGAAAAGAGCAAACTTAACACTGCTTTATCACAGCCCGGAATCTTTAAAAATAATTAACTCTCGCGTTGCAAATCTTCCCAAAGATGTGCATATCACGAAAGAGGATAAAATTATAATTGGATTTGTAAAAAGAGGTATCGCAATTCCATCAAGTAAAAAGGAATTTCTGGAGACGCTTGTGCACGGAGAAAGTCAGCGGAAGTTTTTTTATTATTACAATTGGGATGTGATAATTAGCACGCTTATCTCTGCCAAAAAATTCTTAAAGGAAACCCCAACTAGAAATAATTTGGATTGCTGGATGGGAAAGGAGCATTTCATATCAAATACTTTCATTGCATTTCTCCCTCCAAGAAATGAGCTGCTGGGGACAGCGCTGCGTAATTTGATAGAGGCTGGAATTTATCAAAGATGGGATTTGGAGTCAAGTGGGATATCATATTCTAAGCGAGTTCAAGACAGAACGAGGATTGTATCGCCAACAGTATTTCGGGAGAAGGTGGAAGGATCAGCGAAGCCGCTAAGAATGGAAGGCAGGACAATAAAAACATTTTGTGTTTGGTTCGTAGGTATTCTGGTATGTTTGAGTACATTCGGCTTTGAAATTGGATTGAAGGTTTGTCGTCGTAAATGGCAAAGATTTCAAGCAGATTAGTTTATCCAATCATTACAGAATGAAATGATTAATTTGAAAGATAATTGGTTCATACGTCATAAATTTAATTGGTTTATAATTTTCTTACACTTGTTCGCCCCAATCGTTGCCAGTTAACCTTCAAAATATTCCAATGCCAGAATTAAAAATGGTCCCAACCTCAAAACAAGCCATGAAGGTTTTCGAACCCCAAATATTCCGGATTGTTCGAAGTCTAAGCGTAAACTCTGACAAAAATAGAAATATCAATGCACGTCTGTCTCATTCGAGCTACTTCAATATCTTCTTTAACTGTTCCTATTTCCTTTGCATTAGCCCATTTAGGTTAAAGAAAATTTACACTCAAAAACATGCAAAAGCAAATTTTATAATTAGGAAATGGTTTCCACAAACACTTATATGCTTTCTTCTGACTTTCTTCCACCTTGCATGAGTAATGCGAGACGTGCGTTTATCTTTCCATATTAAAGAATCAGATCCCGCTTTATATTTTAACTTTGTTGGAAGCCTACTTTATGTTAGAGTTCGGCTTTGCGTTCTAAAGCTGTTGTGGATAGATCAAAATAAAATATTGGATATAGTCAATTTTGTAAATGGACTGGAGAATTATGTCAATTCTAGTCATACTGATGGGAAATTCAAAATGTGGAGAAAATCTATCTTTTTCTATATGTATTTTGGCCTAAACGTTTTTGCCAGCTTGAGCAAAATATACAGCGTTAAGAAAGGATCAGGATCTCATCCCGATTCTTACTAATTTCCGGGATGCCGAGAGCAAAGCTATTTTCGAATCTACTCCCGACTTCCCCGTAACTACGGCAGGCCCTATGCATTTAATTGATGGAGAGCTTTACGTCTATTTAGTCCGAATGATTTTCCGCTCTCAAATTTTCGTAATGAAAGCAAAGAACGCTTCTGATCCAATGGGGGAGTGGTGGTATCCAGAGCCATTATTTCAACATGCTGATCCAAGTTTTGAATTTGGAGGAACTGTGATGCGACATGGAGGCAAAAACTATTTCGTTTGGAGCGCTTGGATTGACCAGGAAGACGAGACGCCAATGCTAATTGCGGAGATATATTCCCCAAATAACATTTCGGATAGGAGGGTCGTCATTAGACATCCGGATCAAAGGTGGGAATGCAGAGATACCAGAAAGGGTCAAAAGCCCAAATGTGTGAAAACTACACGCCCATGTTTATGTACAGCGATAACACGAGCTACCTCCTATTCAGTGTGGGAGAGTCGTCTACCCCGGAAGCCAGTTTGGCTTTAATGAGCATCTCATTTGATAAAGATCCAATGGAACCTAGTAACTGGGAGCTTGTAGGACCTGTCTTTGAGACAAATGAAGAGGAAAACGTGTTCGGCCCAGCATATGCATCTTTTGTGGAATCTCCTGGTAAGAAATAATTTATTTTATCAATTTTGAATTAAAATTTATAAGGATATGATGTGTCGTAGATAATTCAGAGACGTGGATGGTCTACACGGCTAAAGAGACAAGTGCAAATACTCGCAACGCAAGGACAGTACGATTAGATAAAACTGATTGGGCTGCTGACGGCTCCCCAGTATTTCCAAGGGCACACGGATACCATCATTCCCAGCCTGTTCCCAGTGGGCAGACAGAAGTTTGGTAATTATACGCTGGTATTTGATTGAGAACGTATTGTAGTGGGATAAAAGCAATAAAAGCACTTGAGAAAATAATGTACGGTTAATTTTTTTAAAATAATTTCTAACAGCATACAAATAGAAAATAGTTAGTGGAGATAAAATTATTAAGATGCATAATTTAAATAAGACATTTCAACATTCATAATCATTTATAATAATTATTCATTATTTTTCCATTTGATTATCAATTTATTTTCATAATGGATCACAAATACCCAAATTGTTAGCATAATATTGGGAAGTTGAACACACTCTAAGGTTTACTCGGGTATGTTGTGATCCGGAAAATAATGGAGAAAATTCAAGTTGATATTTTTCAATGTGGTCTGAATAGACTCGCCCCAATGAAGAATATTCCTACCTCAACATTTCCCACTTTCACAAATCACCTCTACATTTTTACAAACTGGGCATATTACTTTTGCATTAGTCCATTTCGATTAGAGAAAGTAGCTGATATTAGTCCTTGTAGTAATTTTTGCAAGAAAACTACTTTGCCAAAATATAGAATATTGAGATGGGCTCCTCAAATGATTGTTTGCATTATCTGCACTTTCCTTCAGCTCTTTTGGTTGATCAAAGACCTTCGTGATTCTCTTCAAATCCAAATATCTAATCCGACTTTATACTTCAACTTTGCGAATAAGTTGCTGTTTGTAAGTGTTCGGCTTTCTCTCGTTAAATTATTTTGGATGGATCAATCCAAAATATTAGAGATTGTAAATTTTGTTGATGATTTTGAAAGTCAAGTTGATGACGGTAAGAGTAAGCGTTGGTATAAAATATTAATTCTTTGCAGTTACTTTGCAACTATTATTCTGTCATACTTGAGCAAACTTTATAGCGTAAAGAAAAGTAAATTCTTTGCCAATTTGGGAGAAAAAACTGTCAAAGATGTATATTTTGTTGGGGATGTGAATGAGTCCATTTATAATTTGCTTTTGATTGCTTCCGGTGTAGGATATGTTAGTAGGTAAGGTACAAGCTAGTTTATATTTTTGATAAGATTAAATTTATTTCAGTAAATTTTCAGACGACTCTTCACAGCATTCAAGGAATTGATTTTGATGACAATTATTTTTCAATTACGATCCGTCGTTAGGCTGTTTATTTCGACTCTTGAAATTTCTCATCACTATTATGATCTAAAGAAATGTGATGGGATAAGCGCATCTGAGACTGTAAACTGGGCTGAAATTAAGCGCAATTATTTATTATTGCAAACGATTTTCGCCGTATCAAATAACCTAATCGGAAGTATTTTAGGGATGGATTTGATTGAGTGTACAATCTTCTACGCAATAACTTTGGAGGATGTCATTGCCAATTATTCAGATTGGTCTTCAACTGCAAGATTTATAATTGCTCTTTGTTGCAAGCTAACAACCTTAATATATGCGGCTGATGTAAATGAAGAGGTAGGGAAATTTATTTCCTAATATAAAAAGGTAAAATTTTAATGCCGTGTTTTGATTGCAGATGCGCAATCTCAAAGTGTGGCTCTCTATTAGAGAAAATCATAAGAAAATGGGAAGTAATGAATTGACTTTGATACTGGATGAGGTTAATGATCAAAGGTGTTCAGTGAAAGCTTGCAATATATTTCCAATCAAATATACAACATTAGCGAACGTAATTTATTTTTATTAAGAAATTATTATTTAAAAATTTGTGACTGAATTATGCTTTTAATTTTTTAGATTCTGGCTCTTACCGTGACCTATTTCCTTGTCTCAATTCAGTTTTCCCGGGAGTAATTTCTCGTCGTTGTTTGCTTAGATATTTCATTTCATAAATGCATAATTTTACTAGCGATGTTGATCCTATTTTATAATATTTCATCCTTTGTATAAACTTTTCAGCAATTACAAATGCATCATTATTTTAATTGATTATACGTCTTACGCTTTTTCTAAGGGGTTTTACTTTTTTGTCCATATTTTACTTCAATTAGTAGCTAAATTGACGTGGAAAGCTTTATAATTATCTTACAATGAATAACTATGTGAATAATATAGAATTTTCAAGACTACTTGAATAATTCTACAACATAAGTAGACATATTGATAGAAAAGTTTTGCAAATAAATGTGTCAACTACAGAATTACAAGGTGTTAATAAGAACGCGTTTATAATAGACAATTTTATGAGTTATTCGCTGATCTGCTTACATCTATTGCTCACTTGTTAAAACATAATGTCAAAAGTATTTGCAATGTTTCCAATTAATATAAACTTGATATCAATTTCCGTTCTGCTGCTGGAAATTTTAGTTGGAGTGTATGGCAGAATATATTCTGGGGATGAAACTAGAAAAATATATAAAGAAATTCATACTGCAGCATTTTCAATTTGGCAGAAGTCGACAGACACGACAATTGACTTTACGAAACTAAATGAGCATGTAGACACCAAATGCCTCTGGATTGTTACAAAATTCTTAGATAACAACATCGCAAATGTTATTCAACCGATTCTTCTCCGAAAGCCGTATCCAGTTTTAACCATTTCTAAGAAAGTATTTGGATGGAAATTTCAAGAAAAATTTCATCTTGAATGGCATGTAAAACCGTTTGTCAACTCCACAATCCCAATTCCTTCACAAATATGTGCATGGACAAAACAGAGAGATGTGCTATCCAAGTTTGTACACATTAAGGATATGGATAACTGCCTTGAAATTTTATATTTTCGATTAATAGCGTTATCCAAACCTTGGAAGTGTGTGGTTCACTCTGACATTTTACCGCCTGATTTTATTAAGTTAAAAAAATTATTTGAAATTCGGTATCACAGCCCGTTTACTACTTATTTGTTTGCTTGGAGGGTAATTAAAGAAATTGAAACTTTTACAGATTTTAAAAGAATATTGCCAAGCGTGTCTCCCACAACTCAGTTGATAATTGTGCCAGTATTGGATTGGAAGAAATTGCAAATTGGATACGCGAAATTTCTTTTATTGAATTGGGTAAATGTAATGTTTGAATCAGACTTTGATAAACTCCAAATTGTCCGAAATTTATTATACAAAATAGTATTCTATTCAAGTCGGAATGAAACATTTTCAAAATCACTTGTTCCTGATATTTGTATAGGAAATGGTGCCCTTCTTGATTGCGTTAATACTTTTTTGGACTCTCCAGTTAGAAACGATTTAAAGCTTCTAATTTCAAATACATATAGAAATATGCTGATATATAAGCATCTTAAAACATGCAAAAACTATTTATCGGAAGGTAGCAAATTGCACATGAAACCGTTACAAATGGCTATAAACGAGTTTGAAGATGAGCTTGAATTACAAGCACATATTTTCGTACACTTTTTGCAATCCTTGTGGAATAATTATACTTATAAATTAGAGTTGGATTCTAAAGGACAAGGAATTTGGTGCCAAAAGGGTGAAGAAAAGATCGTGAGCAATCAAAACTATTTATTGGGGATGTTAAATCTCCAAATGTCTTTTGAATACGCATCCTTTCATCTACCAATTACGATACCGGATAACATCAATACATTTATATTTATTACTTCAGGGCACAGGGGTATTCCACCATTAGCTTATGAGCAATTAATAAATGTTTTTGATTCTAGTATCTGGATTTTAATAGTAGTTTTTGCAATAATAATTATTATAGTTTGGGCATTTTTGAGCTCAAATAAAATAAAAAGCAAAATAGAAATATTTTCGCAAATTAAAATATTTCTGGAGCAAGGAGACCCATTTCCAAGTGGTACTTTTGAGAATCACGAAATGCGTGTACTATTTGCATGTGTATTGCTGACAGGAATTGTTTTGAGTAATGGCTACAAAAATAGTAACGTTTATAATATGATTTCTCCCAGAGAGCCTGTTTTATTTCAGACGATTGATCAAATTAGAGAGGAACACTTGAATGTTTACTCATTTAGCAAAGAAGCGTTTATTAGCCCCGAGTTGTATTTTAGGAACCGCAGGAATGTATAGACATACCCGCGAGCCGCTGTCACCATAAGGCAAATTGCAGTCTATTCCTTT
>JAHZMU010002966.1:0-10089 GCA_027743725.1 Rambutsinella grinnellia | reverse complement strand
AAAGCCTAGTTGGAAATAAATAGGTGTAGATAAGCTCTGCGGTTGGGAGAATTACAGAAATCCATCCCAATACTAGCCAACATTTTTGCCAGATGAGAGTTGGATTTACTTTAAAGTAACTAGTTTGGTCCCACTTATGTTTTGAAATAATTGGGAGTATTTTTAAATTGCTGGAAATTCTTATAAGAGTAGCCAGAAATTTTAGGGGATCCATGATAGAATAAATTGTTTTGTAATATCTCCAAATGTAAAATGTTAAATGTCGCCTTTTGTGAAATTCACGAGTCCCTTTTTAATTAAAGAAAACAATAAATGGTTTGAATGGAATAGCTTTGGTATTAAAATTAAACATGGCAGAGGCGTTGATTAATTAGGCAATTTAATTAAGTTTAAAACATGGATTGGTTATATAGATAAAAGTTTTAATAGTTAGTTTTTTATATAGAAAATGCTATTTTGAAGTGAAAGCAGAATGTCGTAAATTTGGAGGCGTTTTTTATATCTTCAGAATACTTCCATCACAATATTCATTTTCATCAATGATTCTGCAACTGTCTTTTGAAGCTACTGTAACATGTCCAATTGATCTGTTAGCTTCGCCGTTTGGCAAAAAGTGATTTGTGCGACAAGCCTTTCTGCCAGTAGGAGGCTTTGCACAGCCGCCGTGGCAATTACAGCCGAACAAGTTACATTTCCCAATCCCACAGTATGGAGCGCCTTTGGAACAGTCAGAGCAATATAAGTCAATACCTCTTCCATAACAGCATTCAGCGCTGACGGTAGGAATATCTGGAGAGATAAAGTTTTATTAAATAACAGTAATTGTTAATTAGGCAATTTTATTATTACCAGAAAGGGTTACAATTCCGATAAGACATGCTAAAATGGTAATGGTGACGTGCATGACTGTGGTAAAATGGGCAGTGATTCTCAATTGCATTTACAGTGCTATTAAAGATATTAAAAATATGGCTTGGCTTTTATACTTGTAAAATTAAAACACTTTTATTTTTGTGGAAATACTAATTTTATAAAAATTATCCTTAGTCTAAATTTAGCCAAAATGACTCAGATTAGCTGGAAAGAATATGTTCATAAATTAAATTTAAAATTAAACATGTTATTTCTAAGAAAATATCCTTTTCAAATTTAGGTTAAGCGTGAGCAAGAGTACATTTTCTCACGCTTGCGGTTTAAACTTGTTTGCGTACTACACTTGGTAATAAGAAATTGGATTAGTCATAATGCCAATGCCACAACGAGCTAATAAGGCTTAATGAGAAACGAAAGAGTAGCAAGTGTCTAACATCACTTCTAACTATTTTAACCGCAATAATAAATTTCTTCGTAAGCTCTTGATTATCTACCACATCATCTTCTTCATAAAACTTATTATTCCTAGCGAACTAATTTATATCACAATTGGTTTCTGCTTAACCTTGGCCTTTTCAATAACAAAAGCTAAACTTTAGTGCAATTGCTTTTTATCTGGTCGGCTATAGAAATTTTTAAATAAAAAACAATTTTACTTTGTCTCTTGAATATAAAACTAAAATATTCTATCGACTTTTTATTAAATATCTTTTTGAAGTGGATATTTTAATTCTAAATTAATGGCAATTGTAATAGCCAAAAAGTCCAAATCTGCACAGCAAACATTCAGTTGTCGACCTCTTCTTAAAAATGTCTCAAGAAAATATCTTTCTAGATTTATACAGCTTAAACCAATCAATACTAGAGAATGTCCTTCAGAATTATTCTAGAATGCGAGATTTTTATGGGACTGACTCTAGACCCCGTCCTCTCCGAGTGGCGCCTACAATACTGCTTGTAAATGTATTAGCCTCGGCTTTAAACAGAAGTCGTTTCGTGTCACCAAATCCATTTATGTCTATTATGCCCCCAGACATGCTGGACCGGAAGGTGGGCAGTGTAGTGCCAGGCGTTCACGTATTGGGAAAAGGGGACAGGAGTGCCTTATGCCTCTTAAACTTTTACAGGGTCCATCCCCACAAGAAGCAAAATCAGCTTCCAGTATTCATCCAGAAAGACAGCTTAAATTATAATTTTATTTATTGCGATAAAAAACGGAAAGCGAAGCAAAGCTTGATAGCATTCCAAGAATTTAGTGGCATATTTGACGTTTTTACATGGCTTTGTTTAGCTATCTGTCTTGTGCTTAGCGCACTCGTAATAGATTGGAAAAGATGGCAGGATATGTTATTTCTGACATTGTCCGTGCTCATTTCAATTGCTAATAGTATTCCATTTATTATTTGGATGTTGACCGCAATGCTCATCCAACACTTTTACTCTTGTTCAGTCACAAGTCATTTGATAAGTCCACCAGAGGAGGAAACATTTTCCGAAATCGGAGAAGCAGAAGAGGCAGGATATCCTGTTTGAAAATAGGCAATTCTATCTATCTTGGAAAGGGCTTATCCGTTCTAATCCGAAACTCAAGTTATCAAAAGACACTTTAGTAATGCGACGGCTTATGCCTAAAGCAAAATGGGAGGAAAGCAGGAATAAAGGAATGGAATTAATTGGATGTGGGAAAAAGGCATTGTTCGCCAGCTTTTGGTTTGGGAGCGTAGGAAGGCTTTTTGCGACAAAGCAATTTATTTCAAATAGATTAAACGAATATGAAAGAAAAAGTAGGGATTGCTGGCTTGGGAAGAAAGAAATCCAAACGGGGAATTCTTTGATCGGGTTTTTGCCTCCTGAAAGTTATCTTTTAGGAGGACGCTTTCAACTTATTGTGGAATCAGGAATTTATATTAGATTTGATAAAGAGTGGATGGCTTCAATGCATTCCAATAGGGTACAAGATAGAAGGAGAGTGATCTCCCCAACACAATTGGCGAAAGAGAATGAGGAAGTATTTAGAAGGGTTAAAATTGGAGGGGAATATTACAAAGGTTTTTGTAATTTGGGTAATGTTCATTTCAGCAAGTGGGATTGGTTTTATCTGGGAAATGGTATGGAACAAGGCAACGGAGACCAATGTGGCAAATGTAGTTTGACTGGTGTGCAATGTCCGAATATAGAAAGTTATATGGTTGCTAGGCGAATTCAAGAGCTACTAAAAAACTCCTTATATAATTTGCATTGTGGCTTAGATTAATGTGAAATTAAGAAATATTTACTGCCTGAAATAAGCGATTTACTAAGAAACTCTTTGAAATTGTGCTTGTGCGGAAACACTCGTCGTTAACCACATCCTTCCTGTAAGAACTTGGATTTATCAATTAATGGGATTAAACTAATTGCAGATTGCATTATCTCATAATACTTTTATAGAACCGCACCCACATTTCGTAAAAAAATTATAAACAAATTCATTCACTCACTCGAAATGGTTAGATTTAAACACAATTTTAACCACGTCCTTTGTAAAACCAACAATCATTAAGCGGAAAGTATTATCAGAGGCGTTTCCACGTAGAGTGTCTGGAATCGTTTGATAACGATTGGCTTAGTGAAAAATTACCAACAAGTAAAGTTTGAAACTTTATAGGGATGCGGACGAGTCTGATACAAGTGCTTACTGTCTTTTGATTTACCTTTTGCATTGAGTATTTCTGTTTTTAAGTAAAAAATGATACTATTTCATTTCCAACTCGTCACAGTTTTAAGTGGGTTAAGCATAGTTAAGTCAACTCCGAATAGAACTAAATATATAGGAGCTAATATAGACAACAACAAAGACTCTATTGTGCTCGAAGATCTCTTTGTTTACGACGAGCTTAAGGAGTACGAGCGTTTAAAAGATGAATATGGAAATCGGTCTCGAATAGATGGAAATTTAATAATCAGACTTGAAAAATTTGAATCACTTGATCTCTCTTTTCTTGAAGATATTCGTGAAGTTACAGGTTTTGTGTATATTTACTGCAGTGTATGGAATCGAATAGCTCTTACAAATTTAGAGATAATTCGTGGAAGAAAGCTGGGTCCAAATGCAAGATTCTGGCGAAATGAAAATATATTTAGTTTATCAATTTCTGTTTCGCTTGGCTCCGTTGAACTTCCGAAATTGATAGGTAAAATAGAGTTGTCCTGCTTTATAATACAAATCTAAATATTTTAACAAAAGCTATTTTAATGTTAAATTTCAGAAATATCAAAGGGAAGTCTTGCACTCAACAGTTTTTATAAGCTATGTAACATTGAAGCTATAGCCTGGGGGGATATTATGACAGACCCAACGACAGTCCACTTCGTTTCCTATAAATATAGTGTATGCGCAAGTGTTAAATGTGATGATGAGTGTATATCAGGATGTTGGAACTATGATCCTAAAAACTGCTACAAAACCTTTACGGTTGGATGCCATCCAAATTGCGGTATGAAGCCAAGACGGTGCTTCGGACATGGGCCAGATGAATGCTGTGATGCATCATGTGCTGGAGGCTGCACTGGTCCAACCAATCGAGATTGTTTGGTAATTTAATTACATATGCTATGATTATTACAATGTTAGAATAAACCGCTACTATCAAAAATATTTCAACAGTTTTGCAAGTTTGAAAACACAACTGGATCATGCACGGCACCACCATGTCCCCCAATTTTAATTTTTGATACGACGACGAGAAAGCTAAAGAAGAATCCGGTTGGCTTATACTTGTATGAGGGGGTTTGTTATGAGAAATGTCCTTTTGGTTTATTTGCCATTGATTCTAAAGCGGAGTGCGTAAAAGAGTGTCCAAAGTATATGCTGGTAAGTAAGAGTTTTACACTCGTGGATCTGTTGAAATGTAATTAAGATTTAGATTCATTATAAAAAATAAGCTCGCAATTAATAATTTTCGCGTGGTGACAAAAATTGGAATATGTTAATTCACAAATTGTTTCTTTTTTTAGGAAAAGGATAACAAATGTGAAATATGCGGCGCTAATTGTAAATTTTGCCAAGCCCCAACAAATGATTTAAGAATACCACTGAGTTACTTGACTAAATACATGGATAAATGCACAATAGTTTATGGGGACATAATAGTAGCTGGTGACGACATTGATAGCTTAAGCAATACAGTTGAGATGAAGAAACTTGTCGGTAGAATCCAGATTAGAGATATTAAAAGCAAAGCTAATGTTAGCCTAACGGCGTTTCGAAATTTAGAAGTTATCAACGGTGGCGATGCCCTTTCCGTCCCTCGCCTTCAAATTGTGAACACTTCGTTACAAGCAGTAGACTTTAGGTCTCTTAAGTTGGTCAGCGGAAGTGAAGAGATTGATGTGGAGATCAGAGATAATAAGAATCTCTGTTATGTGGAGCTAATAAACTGGTCGAAAATTGTACAAATTAGGAAATATAACGTTTCTGGAAATTCCAACGTAGAACGTTGTAGTAGTATAGAGGAAGTGTGTGATAGCCAATGTGGCAATGAAGGATGTTGGGGACGCTTAGCAGAAAATTGTGTATCTTCAAATATATCAGACAAAAGTATAATTACTTTAATAGAGAACAACGTTGATACCAATAATAAATCAAATTTGCTCCGAAACCCTGACATTTACGATGACCTTAATGAATACGAATATTTGATTGCAATGTATGGACATCGGACACGAATTGATGGAAACCTCGAAATAAGACTTAGAAAATTCGAATCAGTCGATCTTTCTTTCCTTGAAAATATTCGTGAAGTCACTGGGTTTGTGTACATTTACTGTCCATTTAAGAATCGAATACCGCTTACAGGTTTAGAGATAATTCGAGGACGAAGTCTAACTCGCAATATAAGGTATTGGCGGTTTGGAGACATATTTAGTCTTTCAATTTTCGTTGGCAAAGGCTCTGTTGTGGAACTTCCTAAATTATTCGGTAAGCTTTATGAAGTTTCCTAAAATAGTTTGTACACGCGTGTGATTCCATATATTTTAATTTCAGAAATATCAAACGGAAGTGCTGCAATAAGCAGCTTTTATAAATTATGTAATATCGATGATATATCTTGGAGAAATCTTTTAATCGACAGAACGGCAATTGCTCTTACCTATTCTAAATTCGTTCAGTGCGAAACTGTCAAATGTGCTGACAAATGTTTATCAGGATGTTGGAATAATGAGCCACAAAATTGTTATAAAGATGTCAAGAAAATTTGCCATCCAAATTGCGGTTTAGAGCCAAAGCGTTGCTACGGTTATGGGCCAAGTGAATGCTGCGATATTTCTTGTGCTGGTGGCTGCACAGGTCCCACAAATCAAGACTGTTTGGTAACTTATTTATTTGTTAAAACAAATGATGATATGCTTTTAATTGGTGTGAAATTATTAAGTCATTTCAAATGTTTCAGTTTTGTAAGTTTGACAACAACACTGGATCATGCACGGCCCCCACATGTCCCTCTATTTTAGCTTATGATTCTAAAACAGAAGAGCTGAAAAGAAATCCAAATGGGTTATACTTTTATAAAGGAAAGTGTTATAAGAAATGTCCTTTAAATACATTTCACGTAGATTTAAAAGGGGAATGTGTCGTGGAATGCCCAGCTCACATGCTAGTAAGCCAAAGTTTTAAACTATATGAAACTCTATAAATATTAATTATATCTATTTAGGTGCAAAATGGCAAATGCCTCGTTTGCGATTCTGATAGCGGTTGCGACCATTGCATGCCAACAGAAAATAATATGACAATCTCATTAAGTTATATGTCCAAATACATGGATAAATGTACAATTGTTTTTGGAGACATAATAGTAAACACTGAAGGTTTAGATAGCCTTAACATTACTCTACAGTTGAAGCAACTTGTGGGTAGAATCCAAATCAAGGACATTCACAACAAAGCTTTTATTAACCTAATGGCATTCCGGAATCTAGAAGTTATCATGAATGACGACGACGAGAACTTTCCTCGACTTCAAATTTTGAATACTTCGTTACAAACAGTGGATTTCAGGTCGCTTAAATTAGTCACTGGAAGTAAGGAAAATGACTTGGACATTAGAGATAATAAAAATCTATGTTACGTTGAACAAATAAACTGGATGAAATCTGTACCAAGTATGAAATTTAACGTTTCTGGGAACTCTTTAGCGGAACAATGCAGAAATACAGGAAAGGTCTGTGACAGTCAATGTGCTAATGAGGAATGTTGGGGAAGCACAAACAAAGACTGTGTATCATGTGCAAAATTATTACTAGAAGATACATGCGTTGAAAACTGTAATGTTTCAGGGGCGTAAGTATTGAGTTTCATCGATGATAAATTTACTTTCGGATAAGGAGTCTAATATAGATTATAATTTTTGATTGCATCCCGTATAGTATATACTATGTCGCTTCTAATGTTTGCAAGTTATGTTATCGACCACTTCTTCATGAAATTCCAGGCCTTCTTAGGCGTGTAGGTTTAGACAAATTTTGCTAATATATACAAGATATAATATATAATTTAAACTAGTAAATAAAGCCGGTGTTCAGCGTTGATATTAACGTTTTTTGATAGATTAACTGCATAGGAAAAGGCGAAAAGTGTCCATCCGGTTTTGGTTTCTTTGATATTCAGCCTTATACAGTCGGATTATTTATGCCCTTTGCTGGAATGAGTGTTTGCAGATGCCAAGGATACTTGATGGATAACACAACGTGTGAACAAGCGTGTCCTTATAGATATTTTACAGACGAGAAGAATCGTGAATGTGTACGCTGTGCTAAAGTATGTAGCAGTTGCACTGGGCCTACCGAAGATGACTGTTTACTCTGTCGTAAATTCCTTATACATGACGTAAGATTGATATTTGTTTGCGCAAAATGTATTTAATTGCTTTGTTTAAAGGTTCCGTTTGGTTTAGAACGATCTTCCTGACAATTTAGTTGGAAAAATTGTTTGCAAAATGAGCTGTCCTCCGGAACTTCCTGCGATAGTGGTGAGCGATCATGGCTCATATTGCGCGCGTAATATGTCGTTAAAAATAAGTAAAAGTGGATTAGCGACTGAAAGTAATTATGCTGTTAATGAAACTCATTCCTCGAGGTACTGCCACATATTTAAAAAAAACGTACATATTTTTTATTTGTAATATTTAGAACAAATTTGAATTTATAGAAAGGCACTTAACACCACTCAAATTGCATTTATAATTGTAACCGTTGTTTTAATTTTGCTCGCGTTTTTCGTGGTTACAATTTCCGTGTACTTTTACAAAAACAAGAAAACTGTCAATCAGCAACTTGATCAAGCTAAACTTCAAATGCCAAATCTAAAACGGTTTCGCATTGTAACAGACAAACATATCAAGCGAGATATTTTGCTTGGATATGGTGCTTTTGGCCAAGTTTACGAAGGAACCTGGGCTCCTGAACAGGAGGTTGCAATTCCGGTAGCAATCAAAGTCCTCAAGAACGCCAAGGGTAGACAGTTTTCACGAGAATTTCTTGGAGAAGCTTATATAATGGCTAGCGTAGAGCATCCTCATCTTCTTCAGATGCTTGCAATTAGCTTGGGAGAAGAGCCAACAATAATTACTCAATTAATGCCGCTTGGGGATTTACGAAGTTACATTATTTTAGAAAAATTACTAGAAATTGGAAAAGAAACTTATTATGGAGACAAAGAATTGCTTCCTGTCAGATCAATGGCAATTGAAAGTATTCAGAAAATGATTTTTACTCATATGAGTGACGTGTGGGCGTTTGGTAAGTATTTTTAGTAGCAAATGTTCATTTTGACACATTCTTATGAGTGTATGCGTTACTGGCTTTCATTTTTAGGAGTGACTGTTTGGGAAATATTAACTTATGGAATGGTACCATTTGAAGTGGCTCAAGCTGTAGAAATTCGATCTGTATTAGAATCCGGTACACGTCTTTCACAGCCAACCATTTGTAGTTTAGACCTATACACGTTATTGCTTGCGACTTGGATGGTGGATCCTGGGTCCAGACCTTCCTTCTCTGAGCTCGTTGAGGAATTCAGGAAAATGGAAATAAATTCGGGGCGTTACCTGGCCATCCCAGGAGATTCTCTTTTGCAACTTCCTGCGTTTACAAATGAGGTTAATTTAAATTATTAAAAAGCTTACTGATTTGATTGTTTTGCCCTAATATTTGTGTATGATTTTGTTCAATAGGATGAGCAAGAGTACTTCGGTAGATTGAAAAGTCTACGCGGAAAATCAAAGGTTATGACTGCAGAGAAATATTACGACGAGCTTGTTGAATGAATAATTGAACATTTTTAAAGACAGAATGAGGATGGATAGTATTTGAATGCAAAAAGCCTATAACTATATAAAAATAATGTAAAATAATAATATTCATTTAATTTGTTAAAATTACATTATTTTGCATTTACTTTTATTTGGCTATTATTATTATAAAAAATATCTGCATAATCCTTGAATGAATTTTTAAAGGGATAAATATCTACAGCTTTAAATTGGACAGGTGCTTCCTCTCTTACGAATTTTCATTTCTGTCTGTTTATGCCAAATGATTAGACCTGAATCCCTTTGCAACCAGTAGAGACCTCTTGCATTACCTCGTTCACTATAGTTCCCGTTAAAATTACTCTGAAAGTATGACTTGTTTTAACTAAATAATTTCTATAGCAAAATCTATAAATTATTTTGTTACATAAAGGCAATTCCGGTACCACCAAGCGCCTTGCCATTGCTGTGCACAGTTATCATTCCAAACGTCATTATCATTATCAATTGTTGAAAAGTACATTCCGTTATGGTAGGTCATTGCGTCACCTTTTAAGTTAAAAATTAGAATATAGTAAAAAAAAATCTAATAAAAACTATTTTACCTGCAGTCCCTGAGTAGCCGTCAATATAAAGCTGAAATTCGAAAGTGTCATCATCCACCCTAAATTGTGAATAGTGAGCGTAGCTCTCATTATCTTGCCAGCTTGTGAGGTTTATCATTAGCTCCACATCACTTTCAGCAGTTAGCTCAGCAATTAGATCTAATCCCATCCAGAATTCCGCAGTAAGTGATCCAAATCCTAATCTGTAGTTAATGCTGCCGCTTTGCGTCTTCGTCCGTTTTTCGTCTTTCCGTCTGCGTCTAGACGAAGACGAAAAAACGAAGACGGAAAAGACGAAGTAAAAGACGACTTTCGTTTCC
>JAHZMU010002965.1:0-17016 GCA_027743725.1 Rambutsinella grinnellia | reverse complement strand
AAAATTTATCTTCACCTTTTTTGCTTCCTTTCAATGTCCAAATAAGAATTGTATTGCTCCTCCAACTCTTCAGCGTGGACATTATTTTTAAGCCAGTCGGAGAAATACTTTGGAAAATTGCCCTTTTTGATATAGCTTATAGCTTTCTTTAAAGCCTCGCTATATTCCAGGGATGGAGTGAATAAGAAGACGCTTGAGTCCACCTCTTCATTACCCATGCGCGCTGCAAAATTTCCATATTTCTCGAATATCTCATCACAATTTTCCATAACCAGTGTATTCGGTGAAAGATAAACGCATTTTGCAAAAACGATGAGAGAAAAAGCCTCAATCTTTGCATACTCTTCGAGATTCAATCCATTCGGCGTAGCTTCTTCGAGTAGGATGACCAAATCAAAAGCCTTTTTAAGCTTGGCCCTGCAATTAGATTTTATTTAGACTTTTTAATTTGAGATAAGCTAAATTTTTACCTCAATTCCTGGGAGACAGCAAGAGCTGTTATAACAACCAGTTTCTTCGGAGTGCAAATACGACGCAAAGATCTTGCTAGAATGATGGCCTTATTCACGCTCTTATCATCTACGGCGGAAGTAACCCACGCTTCACCCACGGAGACATCTGCATTAGAAATTGAAATAATTTTTGTTATTTTCTGCAAATTGATAAAGTAATTGTTTGGTTTCCTTACACATGTTTAGGAAGATTAGTTGCAGCAACAAATGTGCTAATTTTTAAATTAATTTTATTATAAAGATTTAGAAAAAAGGATTGAAAAAAATCAACCAAATTCTGCGAAAACACTAAGGTCATGTTTGAAAGGACACGTTTATGTGTATCATTCACGTTATTATCTCTGGAAATCAAAGTTAACAAATTCCCGTCGTTAAACCGCTTACGCACGCTGAACTAATCAGATATTAATTAGTCAAATGGTGTGATCTAAAGCAACTTTTTGTGATTCGTTGTGGTAAATGATTGGCTGCTTAATAGCTAATTATAAACCTGTTCTATTTTCTATAAAATTTTAATCTAGTGTTCTCAAGCAATAAAAATTGCTAAAATATCTAATTATTTCATATTAAACTGGATATTCTGGAGAAAAGGGAATTCCATTATTGGCAATTCTCATTTTATTGATATTATTAAAGTTTAAAACTAAAATGTTTAAATGAATGGATTAACTTTTTTTCTGTGCCATTTAAGACAAAGTCATTCAAACTAATGCTAAAAATTCTCACAAGTAAAAATCCTGAATTTCAAGTTATTTATCCCATGCAACCTTTTACCTGCACTTGACTAGCTGCGCGTGGAGGTAATCATTAGTTTATGATGTAATGAACTAGTTTTTATGAGCAAGAGTCTCATCATTTGCAAAACTAAAAGCTATCACAATCTACAATGTTGTTACGCGCGCTGTAATAACAGTCATAAATGTTACAATAATTGGTTAAAAAGTCCCGTGTATTCTCATGTTTTTGATAAAAGAAACGGGCTTTTAGATAGAATAGTTTACGTGTCTTTTTTTTGAACACTTTAAATTTATTTGTTAGTTGGGATTTTAAGTAAATTGAAAATATATAATCAATATCTAACCTTTATTACGTAATATGGGCCTGGTCCCATAGAATAATTGCATAAAAATTAATTTAAATAACTCTTAAATTTATTTTTAAGAGTGGACCTGTGCTTCAATAATTTTTGGGTGTGAATAACACTTGAAAATTGCCATGAATTTTATGAGTGTTTTTTTTATAATACCAAGATCTTATGTCCAGCTCATAATAATTCCAACGTTTGTAAAAAAAACCTGGTATTATGCAAAAAGGCATGTCTTAGCAAACATATCAAAAATTAAGAGCCATACACAGACCTAAACTGATACGGTTTCTATTTTAGAATTCAAAAATGTTCATCTCTTTGTTAATATTTTTGTTTCCAATCATAAATGTCTTAATAATAATGTCTTAATGTCTTAAAAATGCAGTGGCTACCAGCATTTCCACCCCATTTAGTAATAGATTTTTAGCTCTGCTTTCAAAACAATTATATTCGATATGGGAGCCTTTGCCAGAAAAGGTTGAATTGAATCTGGACCTAATTGGGGAAAATTGCCAATTTTTTGTAAGCAATTTTGCTAATATCCAAATCATAAGTGGGAACGCTCCTATAATTGTTCGAAAACCAGTTCCAGGTATGATGGAAGAAAGAATAATTTGGGTTTTGGATGGGAAGGGTTCGCCTCAACATATTTGTCCTTCTGCACTCATCTCAAATCACAATCGTTGGGAAGAAATATGTGCGAGCTTTGATAGAAGCAGATTTGTTTTAAATTCTAAACAATTAAATTGTGAAATCTTTGTCCAGCTTCTTCCACCCCGGTTTGTTAACGAATACAATCCCGGCGATTATAAGAATTGGTTAGTTTCAAAGCAGTCAAGCTTAGCCTCTTTGGATATAAAAGGAATTTATGGAAACCCACCAGAATGGCATTTTTATGGCGTTCCAACTAATCAATTTTTGCGGGATGAATTGCTCAAGATACTCAGGGCACTAATACCGAAGCTTTACATTTTAGTTTTGAAAAAACAGCCAAATGGGGTAATGCCTTACTCCGAAATGGAATGGAAAAGTTCAATTTCTAATCACAAATATGGGATTGGAAGTGGAATGTTTTGGAATTATTACTTGGCTGTTTTAGAGATGAAAGAAAACTATACAGGGATTCAGCTAAAGAATGAACTAAATACTTTCTCGGGGATCCAGCAAATAAACATGGATACTCGAATTGTAGATATTAAATTAAGGGGAGAATTTGGTCTGTGTAGAGCCACAAAAGGTAACCCCTTAGTGCCCCCGAAACCTTTCACTGGTACCCTTATTATTTACCCTATAATCTTCCATATTTTGACTTCAATCTTGCAAAACTATTCGTATGAATTATCTCGTCAGTCTTGCATAAACGGAAAACTTTATAGCCAAGTCAATTTAGACTTTGATAAACCAAATCTTCACGGAGAAATAAGCAAAGACACGAGTCCCCTCCACATCCCATTTTTCTTCCCAGACATTCCAAACCAATTTACTTTTCTCGTTTGTGGATTTAAGGAAATTGATCCGCTTTTATTTGAAGAACTTGTAAGCGTTTATGACCACTTAGTTTGGATCTGCTTGTTAATAACCGTTTTGCTATTTTCTGTAGTGATCCAGGCACATCTAGAATCATTTGAGAATTTCCCTTTCATTCTTTTCACTTTCTCAAAACTACTCCTTGAACAAGGAGACGTCTTACTTAACGAGAAATTCATGAAAAGTAATTCAATCCGCTTAATGTTTTCAATCTATTTTCTTATTACTATTATTTTAAGCCAAGGATATAAGCAAAACAACGTTTATAACATGGTTAGTCCAAGAAAAGTTCCAAAATTCGAAGAGTTTAAAGAACTAGTCGGGTTTAATTACAGCGTTTATGTAAAAGGCGTATTGTCTTTAGATTTGGATCAGATAAAAAGATCAGAAATAAGCTGGGATCGCATTTTAAAAAATTTAGGGCCATTCAAAGGTCACTATTATTTCTTAAATTTTGACATATGGCCAGTTCTTACGGTATCTTCTGAATTGCACTTGTTGTCTTATATATTTTCAAACGTAAAACTATATAAAAACAATAGCATTGATCTTCTAAAGAATCATATTTCAATACTGCCTCAGAAGTCATTAATATCCCATTCATTAAAATGGTTTAATTCAACTTATCCATTGCCTTATTCAAATGTTGAAGTAATTTGGCTCAAAGATCAAGTGAGAATGCATGAAGAATTAAGTGAAGAGTATGGAAGGAAAGAGAAAAAGGAGATTCAGGATAAAATCAGGAATTGTAATAAAACGGCGTTTGTGCTAAAAACAAAAGAGGTCAAAGGGTATATCAAACCAAGTGATTCGAGAGCGTACGAGGGAAAGGAAAAGTGGATGCCGGCTTCATTCAATTTCTACTTAAACGAGAGGATTCCATCTGAACTTGTGGAGAGAATTAGAAAATTTAAAGAGTCGGGGATTAAGGAGAAGTGGATAAGTTTATTGGAAGCAGTTACTAGCAGCTTCGGCTACAATAGCAGTGGAGAGGAGATCCAGAATGATGTGGATGGTCCAACGGCTTCTAGATTGGATGGAAATGTAATGGTAATATTTAGTTTGTTGATTGGCGGACTGATTGGGGCAGTAATTGCCTTCCTTTGTGAGCGTTTGGCAGAAATTGCTATTTGCGTCAGGATATTATTATCGTAGATATTTGTAATAAATAAATGATGAAATGCCATAAACTAAATTATATTTTATTCCATATTTTTACTACCATCTTCTCTCTTTTCTAACCAAATATTAAATTTTCTTTTTGGCATCAAAGTAACCTGAAAAGTCAGCTTGACATCTGCCAGTTTATCTTTTGTATAAATATTGTAATGTCTTAATATCCAACTTGTAATAATCTTCAATTCCATAATCGCCATCTTCCACGCGTCCTGATAATAATTTGGGTGTCTGTGTACAATCCAAGGACAAAAGAGTAGAATTGTTCCCTTCTCAAGAAATACATTATCCAATTCCGTTTCCGCCTGCAGTTCTCTAGCAAACATTGGAACTGTCGGGGTAAGCCTTAACGTCTCCAAGATACATTGCTCCAAATATTTCAAACTAGCCAGGTCATCCATTGTCATATCTGTGGAAGATTTTGAGCTAAAAACAGCATCAATTTCTTCCTGACATTTCCTCTGAATATCTAAATGTTCTCCTAAATGCTGCATTAAAAAGTGGATGGTTATATCCGTCGTCTCGTGACCCTAAAATGATTTCAAAATTTAGCTAGATCGCCAGAAACTTCTACATTTTACTTACGGCTGCAATAATGGTTGCCATTTCGTCTCGAATCTCCTTCCTTTCCATTTTATTTATAAGCATGTGTCTCACATCAGCTTCTTGGATGTCTTCCATCATGGTTTGAATAACTTTTTCGATCGTATCATCAAAATACTTCTCTAAGAATGAGATTGATTCCTGTTGGGCTTTTCCCTTTTGGCTTCTCTTCCAGATAAAATCAATTATGTAAAAAGGATGAAGAAGGCGGTAAGGAGTTAACCTCTTCATAATTCTAAACCTGTCAATACATTCCTTTACTCCTTTATTAGTAATTATATCAGGGCCTGCCAACATCTCCAAAATTAATTTCAGGGTTGTTGAGTATATCATTGGGTGAAATTGCTCTCGTTTGATTGTAGATGAATTAATCGAGTCTAATTCGGTTATAAGTTGTTGCGCACACTTATCCACAATCTTTAATTGGTTTGGGAGCATTCCATATGTAAATAACTTGTTTAGAATCTTTCGGTGGTTTTTCCAAACGCTAAATTCTGCCCCAAATAAACCATCTTTTATAAATGTAGTTAGAAGCTTATCATAAAAGAATTTGGGCTTGTGAATAAACTGGCTGTCCAGAGAGCCGAGACTTTTCTTGATAAGCTCGGGCTCCGTAACGAAAACGACTTTTTGGAAATTCGGAGCAGAAAATGACGCCAAAGGAGAGTAATTTGTGGAAGCCCATGTTTCAAAAATTGTTTCGATTCCGCCTTTGTAAGCTCGGTATAGAAATGCAAATCCTTCGATTATTTGAGGTGTCCAGAATGGTAAAGTTTTAATAGATGGGATATCCGCAACTGTTCTCTTTGGGGGAGGGTTTCCTTTTGAAATATTTTTGAATTTCTTCAGCCAAATTAATATAATGGTGAAGACGAGAAAAAGAACAGATAAAGTTCTGTAATCTTCCCTAAGATACAATTTGAGAGACATTTTGTCCAAAGAGGTAGAGTAAACTGGATGGAGTGTCCCACAAAAAGTTTCATTTTATAAAATTTTGTGCCCATTCACTAAATACGTAGTAGACTTTAATGTAATTCATTTTTTATCGTTTTTAATTAAAGTTGATAAGTATATTTGTAACAAAGCTGCTCAAGTGGATAAAAGAATGGAAAATGATGGAATTGATTTAGCTTGGAAAAGTTTATTAAGCCATTTCACCATTTTTGTACCAAAATTATATTCTTTCAAAAACAACATTTTATCCTGAAGAATAAGTTTGAATTTGAGACAAATGATTTTGGCCATGCAGTAGGAAAAGGACAGGGTGAAAAAGGAATAAAGTTGAGAAATTTCGTTCATCAACATCAAAGATAAATGTGGTTGGCAATATTTTAAATGAGTATTTAAATCACACATTTTGTGGAATATGCATTATAACACTACTTAAAATCAGGAATCATTTCATGAAATAATAGTTGAAAATAATTAGAATGTAATGCAATTATTAAATTTTCATGCAATAAGTAATCTCATATGCGATTAAATCAATTATTGAATGCAAATCGTATTAAGCTCATGGTCTTACAGTGTTTATAATACACGTGTAAGAAAATCAGGAAATAGACGAGCTTTTGATTTTGCAATTTTACTTTTTCTAGCTGAATATTCGATTAAAATTATAATTTCTGATTGTGGCAAACAGGAATATTATATTGAAATTGTTAGTCGTCTAATTGTGTGATTAAATTTTTCGTTAAGCCAAAATTCCCCGTGAATAACTAAGGTACTTGTTCTCTCATTAGTCTAGTGCTTATCTAATAAGTTTTTCCGTTTGTATTGGGCCAAAGCGTAATGCAACGGAGAGCTCTTCATGTTTACCCATGCGATTGATTAAATATGTAAGATGGCTTAACTGGAATACGTACCCTACTTGGTTGGAAAACTCGTTAGCGACATTTTTAATTTGTTTTCGAGTAGTATGAAGATACATTAAATAACAATCATTGAAATAGGGCCTCGCCCATTAATAATTAGAGTGGATCTATGCTTGAATAGTTCTGGCGGTGTGAATGATAACATTTGAAAATTCAATGCTGCCGTTTCGTAATAATAGCTGAATAGTAGTTTAAGATATGCTGTGATAAAAAGTATTTAAAAATTTAATACCAAAACTTTACAAGATATATTTTCTTTTCATTTAAAATTCAAAATGCTTTTCGCTTTGTTAGCACTTTTGTTAGTTGCAAATGATATTAGATTGAACGCAGCAAACTCTAAAATTTGCGATCCATTTAGAGACAAATTTCTTGCTATGCTTTCCAAAGGAATGTATTCCATATGGGAGCCGTTACCAGAGAGAGTTGAGTTAAATCTCGAATTAAATTTGACACGTTGCCAACTTCTCGTAAGCAATTTTGCTGGTATCCAAATTTCAAGTGGGAACATTCCTATGATTGTTCGCAAACCAGTTCCGGGTATGATTGAAAGAAGGCTGACGTGGGTTTTGGATGGGAAGGGTTCACTTCAGCATATTTGTCCGTCTTCACTCTCAAATTACACTCTTTGGGAGTCAATTTGTGCAAGCTTTTACTGGAGCAGATTTGTTGTGAATTCAAAACAGCAAAATTGTGAAGTCTTTGTCCATCTCCTTCCACCCCGGTTTGTTAACGTGTATTCTGCCAAAGCTTGTAAGAATTGGTTAATATCACAGCAGCTAAGTTTAGGAAAGGTTTCTGTCGAAATATCGACACCGACTATTTGTGGAAACCCACCAGAATGGCATTTTTATGGCGTTCCAACTAATTTATTTATTAGATATGAATTGAACAAGATACTTAGAGGACCGATAAAAAAGCTTTATATTTTAGCTTTTAAAGAACAACCAAGTGGGGTATTGCCTTACTCCATAAATGATTGGAAAAGTTCAATTTCTAATTCCAAATATGGGATAGGAAGTGGAATGTTTTGGAATTATCACTTGGCTGTTTTAAAGATAAAAGGAGAAGAAAATCCTGCATTAATACGGGAAAATAATGAGCTAAATATTTTCTCGGAGATCCAGCAAGTAAACATCCATACTCGATTTGTAGACATTAAACTAAGGCGAGAATTTGCTCTGTGTAAAGCTACAAATAATAATCCCTTGGAGCCCCAGAAACTTTTTACTGGTAGCCTTATTATTTATCCAATTATCTTCCACATTTTGACCTCAATCTTGCAAAACTATTCGTATGAATTATTTCCTCAGTCTTGCGTTAATGGCAAGCTTTATAATCATGTCAATTTTGCGTTTGGGAATCCGAGTCTTGACGGAGAACGAAGTGAATACACGAGTCCCCTCCATATCCTATTTTTCTTCCCAGACATTCCAAACCAATTTACATTACTCGTTTGTGGGTTTAAGAAAATAGATCCGCTTTTATTCGAAGAGCTTGTCAACGTTTATGATTTATTTGTGTGGATTTGTCTAGCAGTTACCATATTAGTATTTTCTATAACGATCCTAGGACATCTCCAGTCATTTAAGAATTTTCCTTTCCTTCTTTTCACCTACTCAAAGCTTTTAGTGGAACAAGGAGATATTTTACTAAACGAGAAATTCATGAAGGGTAATTCAGTTCGTGCAATGTTCTCACTCTATTTCCTCATTACTATTATTTTGAGCCAAGGTTATAAACAGAGTAACGTTTACAATATGGTTAGTCCAAGGAGAGCTGATAAATTCAACGAGTTTAAAGAACTAGTCAAGTACAACTATAGTGTTTATGTAAAAGGCAGATTGACCTTGGATTTAGAACAGATCAAAAGAATAGAAGATAGCTGGGATCAAATAATTGACAAGCTGGGACCCTACGACGGACACGATTATGGTGTGAAGATTGAAGGATGGCAATGGCCAGTGGTAACGGTGCAGTCTGAATTGAAGTTGTTGTCTTTGATGGATTCGAAAATAAAATTGTATGGAAACAATAGCATAAATTTGGTAAAAAATTACAGTTCGCTGCTGCCTCAAAAGTCAATAATACTCCATTTATTAAAATGGTTAAAGCCAATTTGCACATTACCTTCTGCTGAAATAGCTTGGCTTAAAAATACAAACAAAAGGGTTGAAAAATTGAATGAGGTGTATGGTCGAAGAGAGAAAAGGGCGATATTTGATAAAATACGGGATTGTAATAAAACGGCGTTTGTTCTTAAAACGAAAGAGGTCAAAGGTTATATTAATACTTTGGGTGATGCGAGGACATACGAGGGAAAGGAAAAGTGGATTCCGGCTTCATTCAACTTCTACTTTAACAAAAGAATTCCCTCAAACCTTATAAATAGAGTGAGAAAATTTAAAGAGTCGGGAATTAAGGAGAAGTGGATAAGCATATTGGATGCAGTTTCTAGCAGCTTCCATTACAATAGCAGTGGAGAAGAGATCCGGAATGATGTGGATGGTCCAACGGCTGCTAAAATGGATGGAAATGTAATAGTAATATTTAGCTTGTTGATCGGCGGATTGATCGCGGCAGGAAGTGCTTTCTTTTGTGAGCGCTTTGCAGAAATTGCAATTCGTGTTAGATATATTTGTAGATATTTATAATTAATAAATCATAAAATGCCACAAAGTAAAGTATAGCTTTCACTTTCGTCTCTGTAAATCTATCCGGATCGAATTTCTCTACATCTTCATAATAATCAGGGTGTCTATGAACCAACCAAGGACAAAAGAGTAGAATTGTTCCCCTCTCAAGAAGTACATTATCTAATTCCACTTCGCCTTTCAGCTCTCTCGCAAACATTGGAACTGTTGGGGTAAGCCTTCACGTATCCAAAATACATTGTTCCAAATACTTCAAATTTGCTAAGTCATCCATTGTCATATCTGGGGTAGATTTTGAGCTAAAAACAGCATCAATTTCTTCCTGATATTTTCTGTGAATTTCTAAATGTTCTCCTAAATGCTGTATTAAAAAGTGGATGGTTATGTCCGTCGTCTCGTGACCCTATAATGATTTAAAAACTTAGCTAGTTTATCAAAAGGTTCTAACATTTTACTTACAGCTGCAATTAAAGTTGCCGCTTCATCCCGGATTTCCTTCCTTTCCATTTTATTTATGACCATATACATCACTCTGTTGAACGTCTTTCTTCATCCCTTCAATAACTCTTCTAATAGTATCATCAAAATACTTCTCTAAGAAGGAGATTGACTCTTGTTGGATTTTTCCCTTTTGGCTGCTCTTCCAAATGAAATCAATTATGTAAAAAGGATTGAGAAGTCGGTAAGTAGTTAACCTCTTCATAATTCTAAAACGGTCTATACATTTCTTAACTCCCTTATTAGTAATCATTTCAGGACCTGCTTACATCTCCAAAATTAATTTCAGAGATGTTGAGTAAATTATTGGGTGAAACTGCTCTCGTTTGATTTTAGATGAATTAATCTTGTCCAAATTCGGTTATAATTACAGTAAAGATTATAAATATTTTAATTAAAGTGTTCTAAATAATTTTAGGAAATTTGTCTCAATTTTTAGAGTTTAGGAAGAAATAATTTAAAAATTTACTCAATTATTTTAATTATTTTACAGGCGGGCGTTGGGTGCTTAGAGGTGCGATGTTTAGCTATGGTAAAAATAAAATTTTAATAATAATCAATATCAAACTGACTATTTTAATGAAAAAAGCTTGTAATTCGCAACATCATCCAACAAGAGTAGCTCTCAAAGCTATTTTTCTATTACTACAGAAATGCGACAGAATTTGTTTTTCATAAGATGTTTTCATAAGATTCATATGTCGCATGTATTAATTAAAATTAAGTCACTCGGGAACGGAGAAATGGGCTTTAAGTTGTGATGGTTTTAGCAAGAGGTGTGTAAACACACATAAGTTGGACAAACATTCCTCCAAGATGAACTCGTTTGTTTGTGATGTGAAGTATGGGCAAAGACATAAGGATTCATGTGAACAGTAAGTAGTAAGCATGGCGACTTTGTGTGGATTATGGCAAGGCAAATTAATTGAGTAAATGGTGCTCTAAAAAAAACAGAGAAAAAGTGAGATTTTAATAATGAAAGAAGATGCGAAGTTTTGTGTAAATTATTAGTCTAGTAAACATAAATAAATTAGTAAATATTTTATTTGAATTTAATCCCTTATTTCTCATAAATTTACTTCTCCCTGGCATACAACCCTTTACATTATTTGTATTTAAAAATGTTAACATGAAACAACTTAATTACTAAAAATTTCAGCCTAAACTAGAAAACAAAAAAATAAATTATATAAAACAGCTTTCTTAACTACGGCTCAAGACGGGGAGCTCACTGTCTACTACCTCCTATTAATTTGCAATTGAATTTGCATTTCACTCAAGCATTTTTCCCTTCCTACATAAATAATTTCCTTCACGCAAAAGCTGTTGAAGGCGATTGTATTCAACTCTGTGAAAATTCGAAACATGTCCTAGCCGATCAATGCTCACCACTTCAAGTTTAAGAAGTTTATCCCAAATGTTCGACTCGTACATTTTGTTTGTAGCAATCTTTTCATGAATGTCAGGGAAAATGTCGGATTTGTTTGCAATTTCCAAAATGTCTCGTACAACAAATCGAATTAGCTTCAGATTTGGAAATTTAAGGAGGAAACTGTAGCTACACTGTTCTACAAATGGGTACACAAGAAACTCTAGAGTTGGAATGTTAATGTCATTATCTAGATCACTGTCAGAAGGACCGTACGTACTATTACCATCTAATTCAATTTCAAAATATTTTAACTTTGGAAACTGTCTGAGTAGTGGAAGGACTATCTGGGGGTTTGGAATGCAATAGTACAATTTCCAAGTTATTTTAGATAAATCAGGAAAAGAGCAACGCATTAGCATTGATGATATTGTGTTGAATTCACTGTCCAATAACATCAGCTCCTGGAGCAGAGGCAGTGATAAGCTAACACTTTTAGTGAATTTATCGCTAATTACTAACTTTCGCAATTGATGGCCGTAACGATTAAGCAGTTCAGTGGCATTTTTACAACCTGCTAATCCAAGATATTCTAGTGGTGGTTCCAAATCGGGAGGCGAAAAGAGCAAATTGGATTTGCACTTGCATCCAGGACTCATCATTAGGCAATTGGCGAAGATTTCAAACTCTTTCAAATTTGGAAGAAAGCGAAGGATGTCATTAAAAAACGTTTCGAATTCCTTCGTCAACGCCGAACGGATCTGTAAGCTGTGAATTTGATGGCCAAACTTTTCGAATATTTTTTGTATGTTTGCAAACAATCCATTCATAAATGCTCTACGTTTCAAATTTATTATATAGTTGTTACTGGTCCCCACTTCTCTCTCCAACTCCAATCTAAGTAGACTATCACGTAAATATAGCTGAACACAGTTAGCAGGAAAGGGACTCGTTTCCGGTGACAGATTTGCATTATCATCAAGAAACTTTTGTACGGCTTTGCTAGTTTTAAGAACAATTATATCTTCTTCCAAATAGCAAACTGGTGAATCTATTACATCGTGTATGGGCTCGTTAAATCTGCTAAAAGCGAAGCGATCATGGATGACAGAGGCGGTAGGAAAAGTTGGTAAATTGCTTTCGTTAGGATCATTTAAGATGGATGCGACCTCAACCGTCTCTTTCATTCCATTCACTTCAACCACTGCAGTTTCTAATACATTTGCTGCCTTCAGCTTGCATAACTCTTCACTAATTTGCCGCACTGATTCTTTTAAAGTATCACGTACCAGGGTCACTTTATTCACTTTTAGTTCCAATTCATTTATTTTAATTCCTTGAGTTTTCACGCACGCAGTCAGGTTTGTAAGAGCTGCCTGCAATTTATTTATCTGTCTCTTTGCTACTTCTTCAAAACTATTTGTCACGGAAGCTGGATTTGCTTTAATTTGTAGAAATTCACGTCCACTGACCAAAGAAGTTGTGTCACGTGACGCTCCTCCGTTTTCCAGGGTTCCTGGACAAGAATTATATTCATGTTGAATTATGGCCGCAACGTCAGGAAATGAATCAACAACACCCAAAGATGGAACACTACAACATTCTTCAATTGCTGTTTTAGACGGCATGGAATTATCAGCTTTATTAGTTGGGGGTCCTGGACAAGAAGCATCTGTAATTTTATTAGAGAAATAGATTTCAAACTATATATATTAAATCGAATTGACAATTTAATTAAATCATTTACCTTGCTTGACGTTGTCCTTGTTCATTAATGGTTTAACAGTGCATGGTTTGGTCAGGGGTAAGTTGGAGACTATTCCAGCAGGAACTAGTTCTGAGGGTGGTTCACGACGAAGCTTTTTCTTAGGATGTTGTTGCGCTGGACGAGCACAGGATTCTTCTTTTTCTCCATTAGAGATAAAATTACCAGCAATAATTGGGGGTGTTACGTCCTTCTTTGAATATCCTGCAAAAAATAATTAGCAATTATAATAAGCTGGAGCTAATTATTTAGGGAAAAATATTTACCTTCTCCTAACTCTAATTCCCTCACCGTGCATGGCTTAGGTAAGGGTACGCTCCTGGGGGCTGTACTAAGAACTGGTTCTATTTTATTTGAAGGTGGACGCCCACGACGTTTCTTCTTGGGAGGTGGTATTTCCGGAAACTCATACTTGATATCAATGTCTGTTTCAAGGAAGACATCAATTTGCTCACTTTCGGAGGCAGCCGGACAAGAATCATTTTCATATTTAATTACAGCATCCACTTTTGGAACTGAGTCTTTGATCATTTTATCCATAGAGTCAGACATTTTTCAATAATATATTAAGAATGAATGACGCTCCAATCAATGATAATCTCTAAACCAAATTGATATTTCTAGTGCTTTTAAATATCAAAATTGCTTGTATTTATGTAACTTTCTTCCAAGCAGATTTTTTCTTCAAATTTTAATATAATAATTATTAACTTGTTTAAGACAAATTATTTTCTTAACAAGATGGAGAAAGTTGAACAGAAAAGGAAAAATACTTGTTCGAACACAATCCTACCACAAGTGGAATTGGAGAGAGCTACTCTCAATTCTGAAATGTATGTGTTAATTGCTTACAAAAAGTATTTCTTTTAATGTTTAAGAAGCTCTCGAATTGGAATGGATCACTTGAGCCTCTCTGCTATACTACTAATATTTTACTTCTTGGATTTTGGTTACTGGCCAAACTGCGTCCATTACAATTGATCCCATTCATATGAAATTCACATGAGAATGGATGGACATCCAACAGTCAAAATCAAATCCCTTTTTTTTAAGACCGACGTGTACGGGCTGGGCTGTTGATCATTAAACCTTACTGAGAATTAAAGAAAAAAACCTAATCTCTACTTCTTAAGAAGCATGTCATTGAAATGTATTGCAGTGTCCCAATTTCTCCACAAGCTCTTTTAAACTTTGAACTAAGCTAAAATCCTGCATTTTTTAATCCTTACTAAAATAGATCAGGGCATGCCTTGGCAATGAATGTTGAAATGGTCTATATTTAACCCTAAAAGGTTCATGAGAAGAATACTACCATTCATTTTTCTTAAATGAAAAACAGCTTATGAAACTTTAATGGCATTTGCTATGAATGAGAAATTCTGAATGAAAAGCAGCCCAACAGATTGCACATAAATGATTTAAAGAATAAATATAGAAATAAAAAAGCGTGTTTCCAATGACCCTTTCAGAATAATACATTTCATTCACTTTCCTATCCAATCTCTCATAAATATTAAACTCTGGAATCTTCCCAATTACTTAATCAGGAAGTCTTCATGATATGGTGCAAGAAATCCTTAAAAACGGATCAATTTTTATCAATATTTTGCCAATTTTGCTCACCGAACAGTCTCGTTCAAGCCTTGATAGTGGGAAAACTGGAGTTGGGTAATGTCCTTCTTGAGAAGGGAACCATTCTACTCTTTTGTCCTTGATGGTTCATAAACACCCCGGGTATTATGCAGAAAAATTCGATCCGGATAGGTTATCAAAGGAGAAAGTGAAAGCAAGACTATTCTTTAATGTCTTTCTCATTCTGCCTCAGGAATTGTATTGGGTGGAGATGGCTATGATGGAATTGAAGATTATTACAAGTTGGATATTGAAACATTATAAAATTTACACAAAAGATAAATTGGCAGATGTCAAGCTGGCTTTTTAAGCCATTTTAGGCCAAGAAAGAAATTAAATCTTGAATGAAAAAGAAGAAAAAATGGAGTAATTGGCTGAATAAAAACAAGTTACACATTGCAACCAGTTCAATTAATTTCATTTTATTAATTATATTCTTTAGTCCAACAACAATATCATAATAAATTGAATAAGAAATGTTGCTTAAGCAAAACGGAGGCATTTCCTGTTTATCTTAAGATTATCCTGTGTGATCCTTACCCAAGTCTTTTGAGTTTTTTACTGTTTGGATACAAATAAATTATTAAAATTTAAAAAAATCATGATTTCCTAACAACTCTTAAATTTATAAGATACGCACCTGTTCTTCGTTTTCTTCGACTTCTTCGCCACTTTCCCATGCATTGCTCTATGCTCATCTTTCTCTGAAATTGTAAACTCCTCCCCTGGACATAACCGACACGTGTACATATCCTCTCCCTCCTTCACCTCCACCCATCCAACTTCTCTGCCAGCCACGGTCTTAATTCGCCTTATGGATGTACAAAGTTCATTTGTACACTCGCTCCTTAAACATCTGCGAAAAATCGCAAGGTCTCTTCCACATTGAATGCCCACAATTTCAAGTTGAGGAAGCGTAAGCCAAATTCCAGACCCGCACATTTTGCCACTATCAATATTTTCATGGAGGTTAGGAAAAATGTCAGATTTCCCTAAACCTTTCGTTGCTTCCCACTTATTTCCTTTAACAAACCGAATTTGCTTTAGATCCGGAAACTTGCAAAGGAAACTGTAGCTATAAGCTTGAAAATACGGATACACAAAATACTCTAATCCTCGAATGTCTTTGCCAAATTTCCAACCTTTGCAAGCACGATGATGTTTAACACCATCACGTAATTCCATTTCAAAATAGTTGAGCTTTGGAAAGTTTCCGAGTAGTTCGAAGAGTTCCCGGTGGCTATAACTTGCTGTGCAACTTTTCAAAGCTAGTTTAGATAAGTTATGAAAGGTGCAAAGCTTAAGATTTGATATTGAATTGATATTACTTCTAAACATTGTCAGCTCTTGAAGCTGTTCAAGCTGGTGAGACATTAGATAGTTAATAAAGTCTTCGCCCATCACTACCCTTTGTAATTGATGCCCGTAGCGATTAAGCATTGAAGTAGAAATAGAATTCTGGCAACTACTGAATCCAAAATATTCAAGTGGCAATTCTAAATCGGGACCAATAGGGAAGTTTGACATGCAGTAGCAACCAGCAGCTGCCCAGCATTCAGCCATTATCTCAAATTCTTTTAAGTTTCGAAGAAAGGGAAGAATGTCACCAAACGACGTTTCAAAACACATATCGTTCCCGAAATCTGTAGATGAGTGTGACCGCTTGATTTGTAGGGTGTGGATGTGATGGCCAAATTTCTCAAATAGCTTTCGAACATTTGCTAACCAACTAGTATAGAAAGTTGTGAGTTGGGGAGACTTTTGTGTTTTTTTCAATCCTGTTTCTTGTTGGAATTCCCATGTTAGAAATTTGTCAAATAAATATATTTCAAGAGAGTTTGTAGGGAATGGGCTGATTTCAGGTGGAAGGTTTTGATTATCATCAAGAAACTTTTTTATAGCTCTGCCAGTTTTGAGGACAACGACGTCTCTTACTAAATAGTTTTCTGGGGAGTCTAATGACTCTCTAAATTCATCGTATTTCATACCAAATTTGTAGGTATCAGAGACAAAACAAGTGGAAGGATAAGTTGGGAAGTGGAGGTGGAGCTCTTGTTCGCAAGTTGAGTTCGTGACGCCAAGCATGGGTTCTGTTGGTTCTGCGCTGGTTTCAGAAAGTGGGACTGGTTCGTTGTCTGCCTTATAATTTTCAAGTTGATTTACATTTTGAGTAGAACTTGAACCTTCCATCGGATCATCAAATTCGGAAATGACTTGGCTAAAACTCTGTTCTGTCATGTTTCCACCGACATCTTCATCTAACTTGCGCAGTTTTTCACTAATTTGCATCAACGATTCTTTGAGAGTATCACGTTCAAC
>JAHZMU010002964.1:0-10039 GCA_027743725.1 Rambutsinella grinnellia | reverse complement strand
TGCCATGCTGACGATAAAGGTTTATGGTTTGCAGCGTCAGTAGGGTTGGGAAACCCCTCCCCAGCAGTTGGCGCAACTCCTGCTACCGCTGCAGCCGCTGAGATAGTCGCTACAGCGATTTGTGGTGGACTAAGGATAGAGGCATGAGGGGCTACTATGCTGATTGGGATTGCTACCCCAGAGAGAGGTTGTCCGGCCGATCAGAATAAATAATAATAAATATTTTTTAGTGTTTGTTGTAAAATTAGAATTTTTTGTATTGTTAGTTTATTAATTCGAAATTTCCTTATCAGAATTTTTTATGCTCAGGTTTGTTTGAAAGGTAATTTTTAGGAGTTTATTTGAGTCGAATTTTAAAAACTTTTGCTGCATTGTTCTAGAGTTATCACTGATCAGAGTTCTCTTATGGTCATTTAACCCGTAAATTTGTCGATAACTTAATTGTCTTATAATTTCAAAATTACTTATACGAATGTTTCGGTTTAAGATTTAATCAATAGATAATTTAATTGAGATTAACTGACATGAGTTTTAGAGAAATTTGTAGCATTTTAATTGAGATAATAATTAAATAATATTTATTAGCAAAGCATTTAATTATGAGCAAAAATGTATGTGAGAAAATGTTTCAGTATGCCCCTAAGGTGTTAGCGCCAGTATAAATATGTCAAAGCCAGATTACCTTTAAGAATGATTTGTACATGTTAGCCATTACTCTGAATGTTAGAGAATATGAATGTTAAGAGGTTTGAGAGCCGGCGTGCTCTGTATTGATTGTATTGAAGAGATATGAATTGTGTGTGAGATGAGTCAGTCGCTATGTAGAGAGCGAGGAGAGAGGATCGAAGTGCGATCAAGACCAATGGGTCAACGTTGATAATATTAGATTTCTCGCATTATAAGTTTTTAATTGTTCAATTAAGTTTAATTGAAGTATTAAATAAAGTAAATAGTGTCTAGAAGTTGCTTGTTCTTCGAAAAGTTATTTTTCTCAATGGAGATTTGCAAATGGCAAGATAGCTAGAGTGAAGACAAAAGTTTAGGCGCATTTATCTTTATCAATTAGCAAATGGCTAGTTTTTGATCAAGTGGAGCACTAATTGTTGATATTTTAGCCCATTGGGACTCACCCTAATTAGCAGAAGTAGCTAGACGCTCAATTGGAGCATTTAATTAATAACTTGGACCATTGGGTCCCACCATAACGATATTCAGCGTTGTTAGTTTGTGATCGAAGGGAAACTAGCATCGACAGAGGTGGTGAATTGACTTGTGCAACACTTAAAATTAACGCTGACGAAGGACTTTTCACTACTGAAGAGCTCCCAGGGATTAGTCCTCCGGTATATATGTTTGGTAACCCTTCCCCTCTCCCAATCCCATAGTTGCCTTGAGCTCCCTTTCCACAACCAATTAAAGTTTGTCTAAAGCCGAAAGTGTAATTGTAGATTCTATATTTCTTCTGTTATAAATCCATTCTAATCCAAAATGATTTCATTTTCAATACTTTTGTTACCAATTAGTGCGTTTAACTGTCAGAGTTTAATAAATATGTGGTGGAACGCTAACGTTACCACTCCATTTGATAATATATTTCTTGCAGAATTTTCTAAAGAAATGAAAGCGATATGGGAACCTTTGCCAGAAAAAGTTGACTTTATTAACCTTAAATGGGAATGGGCAGGTTGCCAACTTGTCTTAAGCAATTTTGCAGGCGTCCACCTTTCAAATGCAAACATACCATGGATAATTATAAAACCTGTTCCTGGTTTAATTGAAGAAAGCAAGAATAAAAGAATTTATAAGATAATCACATGGGTATTGGAAGGAAAGGGCTCAATTCTCAATCTCTGTCCGGCATTGCGTTTTGCAGATTATAATTTCTTTGAGCGAGAATCAAGTTGTGTAAGTTTTAATTGGTACAATTTCTTTAAACATTCTAAGCAACCAAGCTGTGAGGTATTTTTAGACTTATTTCCAACCCAATTTATTGAAATCAGTCTTGTGCTGGAAGAACATCAACAATTTGTGAATGAGTTAAGGACGTTGGATTTTTGGCGACTTTATCGACTAGCATTTAACCCTCCAGTTTGGCATTTTTATGGTATTTCAAGAACTGAATCTGAGCTAGCAGAAAAAAGAAAAGTTATCCCAAGATTGACGCCAAAGGTGCACATCCTAGTTGTAAAGAAACAACCACGTGGCGTAATACAATACTCATTTTTCGATTGGGCGACCTCATTCGCTTCCTATATTAACTGGTATTCAACGAACAAAACACGGATTTGGAATACACTCTCGATCGTTTCGAAATTAGAAGATTCCTCACTTCAAAATGCGAAAATTTCTAAGCATTATGAATTGATAGACGTGTTACTAGATGAATTTGATAGCTCGGAGAAGCCTTTAATGAATGTTGTTTTTAAATTACCACCGGCATTCCGAGAATTAAGAGCAGAGTTTGGCCTTTGCAGACCTACGGAAAGAACTCCTCTTCAAATTAATCAAGAAAAGTCTGACATAATTCACGTAATAACTTCGCACTTGTGGACATCAATAATAAGAAACTATTCATATGAAATAAATGGAGAGATGGATAATTTGTGTGTGAGTGGTAGAAAAAGGAAAATGGGTTAAAATCTTATCATAATTTAGAATTCAATGTGGAATTAAAGAGCGACGGGGATGCTCTCCATATCCCTCTTTTAATTCTAGATATTTTGAATAAACTCTTTTTTATTGTTTGCGGGTATAAGCAAGCAGGGTCGCTTTTATTTGAGGAGCTCGTGAGCGTTTATGACTTATACGTGTGGGTTTGTATAGTAATGACCGTCATAAGTCTTGCTTTAGCATTCCAAGCAGGACGTTTATATTTACGAAGGGATAAGCCAATTTCTCTCTTTACGTTTTCAAAGCTGCTTTTAGAACAAGGCGATGACTTTCTAGATGAAAAGGTTATGAAAATAAATTCCTTTCGGTTAATGCTAAGCCTTTACTTTCTAATGGCCATCGTTTTGAGTCAAGGCTACAAGCAAAATAACGTTTATAACATGGTTAGGCCGAGGAAACTTGAGAAATTTAAAAAATTTCACGAGTTAGTCGAGTTCAATTATATTATTTATGCTAAACATTGAAATCGTTTGCTTTTTAATGGAAAAAATGATTTTTTTTGATTTTTTACAAAAGTCAAATGTCAACTGGAATCAGATTAAAATTGCTAATTTCTTACCATATTAATGCGGAAAAGACAAGGAATGTTATATGGATTGCGTTGTGTATTATTTGGATAGAATAATTCTCGAAATTTATTCTCAAGTTAAGATGATGATGAATTTTGACTTTGTCAATGAAGAAAGTCATTATAAAAAGGAAACGTTTATGAATAAGTCATTCAAGGGGTTGGTATTAAGCAGGAGGAATTTATCCGTAGTGCAATTGCTACCACAGAAACCCCTAATACTTCATTTATGGAAGTGGTTAAGGTTAAAATATTTTTTAGCCAATTCTCTGTATCAAGTGATGGATGGTGAACTTATGTTCCGACAGATGCAAAACGAATATGGTCGGGAAGTGGAAGCAAAGCTTTTAGAAAAATTATGGAGGTGTAATAAAACGGCTTTGGTTATTGACGTGAGTACTGGAGGGAAATTTTTAAGCAGAACAAAAAGAGATGATATATATAAAAGGAAGGAACAAATTGTTAATACATTTCACTTCTATTTTGAAGGGAGAATTTCGACGCCTTTAGTTAAAAGGGTTAAGCTCTTTAAGGAGTCTGGGATTAAAGAGAGATGGATTAGAATTGTGGAGGCCATTTCTAAAAATATCCGTTACAGTAGCACTCATTGGAATAGCACTAATGAGGAGATTGTAGAAGGACGAAGCCAAGGCCCCGTAGCTGCTAGCTTGAAAGGAAATGTCTTGGTAATATTTAGTTTGTTAGTGGGCGGATTACTGTTGGCGTTTTTTGTCTTTAATGCTGAGGGCATTGCTAAAAATATAAATCAGGTGTGGACATCTTTAAAATGAAGTCGTAAAATAGTATATTCAAATATAATCAAGAGCTGAGTAAAAACTAAAACATTGGACGTAAATGGTTAACGCTGATTGAAAAAAAGCTTTTTATGATTTCCATTAACAAAATGATAAAACTTCAATTCAGGTTTTTTTCAATTTATAAAGTAAATTATCAAATTTCAAATTCGTATAATGATAAATTTAGGACCGGTTTAATAGGGACATTAAGTGAACTTAAAGCACTTCACGTAATCTTATATAATTTATAAAACTTGAAATAAATTTGGTTATGTCTGTTAAATTTGGCCTCGAATTATCATAAGAGCTTTTTCTTTATTACGTGTTAAAACTTTGTAAACAAAAAGGCTGAAAGTAATTTTAGTAAAGCTTTTAGGTTGGAGAGAGAATAAAAAACGTAGTTCATTTGTGAATTGACTATCTTGACAATTTAGTAATCAGTTAGTGTAGCGTCGTTACACACCTCTTTTATGTTTTTGTTTTATTTCTGTATCAAATATGGCTTTTGTCATTAATTAGTTTGATTATAAAATGTTCTCATTTTCTATACTTTTGCTCGGGATAAATGAAATTAGTTGTCAGGGATCACTCTCAAAGTGCTGGGAATTAGGGAAGGTTAACATTACCACCCCATTCGTTAATAAATTACTTGCACGCTTCTCCAAAGCAATGTACTCGATATGGGAACCGTTGCCAGAAACAGTTGAACTTGATCAACTTTATAATGTTAAATTAGTGGGGACACGCTGCCAGTTTATCGTAAACAATTTTGCTGGCGTTCAGTTTTCAAGCGTAAGCGTTCCTTTTATAGTTCGTAAAATTGTCCCTGGTTCAATAGAAAATAATTACTTTGGAAGAAAGCATGAAATCATAACGTGGGTTTTGGAAGGTAATGATTTTCTCAACCGCCTTTGTCCAACAACGGTCCCAACCGATTCTTATTTCTTCAGTCGGGAATCAACTTATACAAGTTTTGACTGGTATTATTTTATTTTGAATTCAAAGCAATCAAATTGCGAGGTATTTTTAGACCTACTTCCACCCCAATTTAGTGAAACTGGCATTGTCAGAAATGCCTATCAACAATTTACGAATGGGATGGGAGACGAGAGAAATTTCAATGTTTTGCGAGTAGGCTTTAATCCCTCAGTTTGGCATTTTCACAGTTTTTTCAGGATTTCTTCTGTGCTAGAAGAAGGGAGAAAGTTACTTCCAGGACTTGTACCAAAGCTACACATCTTGGTAGTGAAGCAGCAACTATCTGCTGTACCGCCGTATTCTGTATTTGACTGGGCAACCTCATCAGCTTACTATACTGAACGATTTTCAAGAAACAAAATTTGGACTTGGAATACACTGTTGATTGTTTTGAAATTAGAAGCACATCAAGGCCCTTCAGTTTACACAAGATCAGGAAATGTTTCTGAAAATTATGAAATTATTCATTTACCAGTTGATAGTTCAGTGAGGGCGTTAATGAGCATTACTTTTCAAATCATTCATTCAATGTCACAAATACAAGGAGAATTTCATCTTTGTAGAGCCATACAAGATAATCCATTGCGTCATATGGGTCGTGTACCTCTTTACACTATTATTCCTCACATCTGGACATCAATCATGAGAAACTATTCGTATGAAATAAATAAATATCCGTACCGTTTGTGTTTAAGTGGTTTAGAAAGAGAAGTTAATCGTCTGTTTTATGGCTACAAGCCTAATCATTATTTACAATTTCATGTAAGCATAAAAAGCGACAGGAATCCGCTCCATATCCCCCTTTTCATCCCAGATATTTCTAATCGTATCGGGTTTTTTGTCTGCGGGTATAAGAAAGTTGAGTCACTTTTGTTTAAAGAAATCATCAGCGTTTATGATTCGTACGTGTGGATTTGTGTGGGAATGACTGTCGTCGTTCTAGCATTAGCCCTCAAAGCAGGGTTATACTTGCGGGGAGATTGGTCACCGTCGTTATTTCCATTTTCAAAGTTACTGTTAGAACAAGGCGATGACTTTCTAAATGAAAAGGTTATGAAATTAATTTCCTTCCGTATAATAGTAGGTTTTTTCCTTTTAATGGCTATTATTTTAAGTCAAGGCTACAAGCAAAATAACGTCTATAATATGGTAAGGCCGAGAATATATGAAAAATTCAAAGAATTTCACGACTTAGTCGATTTCAAATATAGCACTTTTGCTAAACACTCTCCTGTTAATTTTCACCACAGTGAGTTTTTTAAATTGCTGCAAAGGAAAAACTTGAGCTGGGATCAAATTGAAATTGTGACATTTTTTCGTCAAGGGGATTTCTTAATTGATTGAGTCATGTTTTACAAAAAGGAAATAATTCTCGAGGTTTATTCTCAAGTTGGAAAAATGATAAGATTTAACTATGACACTTCTTGGATGAAAAGACTGTATGGAAAAGAATTATTGGGGAATAAATCATTCGTGGAATTAGTAATGAGTAAGCGGAAATTATTGCAGTTGCTGGATCAGACAAAGTTAATACTTTATTTACGGAAGTGGTTAAAGGCAACGTATCCTTTGGCATTTTCGCCGTACCAAGTAGTTTCGGAAGGTGGAAAAGACATTATAAATTTAATTAATGAAGAGTATAATCTTGAAGTGGAAGCACAGCTTTTAGAAATGTTACGTAGTTGTAACAAAGTGTCGTTAGTTCTTGATACTAATACAGGAAGGAGATTCTTAAACAAATTAAAAAGGGATGATATATATGAAGGAGAGGAAGAAATCGTTAATATAATTCACTTCACTTTTGAGGGGAAGATTCAAACGCAGTTTATTAAGAGACTTTCGCTGTTTAAAGAGTCTGGGATTGGAGAAAGATGGATAAATGTCGTGGAAGCGATTTCTAAGAGCGTCCGCTATAATAGCAGTCGTGCCAATATTACGAGTGAGGAAGTTGTGGAAGTAAAAGGTCCCGTAGCTGCTAACATGAAAGGAAATATTTTGGTAATATTTAGTTTGCTAGTAGGCGGAGTATTGTTAGGTTTAGCTGCATTTTTTGCTGAACGCGTAGTTCATACTGCAAAACAATTGAAGTCTCTTTGGAAAGGACGGAAACTTATTTTAAAACAAGGACTTAAAATGATATTTATAAATGGTGTTAATATTTGGGCAAAAATAACTTATATGATATCGGAAATATATAATTCATTTTGAATAAAAAAAAAATTAAGTGAATTATATAGGTAGGATATAAACGTATCTTACTTATATGCGATTACTTGCCCGACTTTGACGCAAAACAGTGCTGTAATTGTGTAAATATCATAATTCATGAAAAGTGATTAAATCTTGAAAGATTCAAATAGTAATTTAATTAACAAGGAGCTAGGGGCTTGGCTTTCAAATTATTTATTGGTACTATATTTTCAAATGCTGTATTGGATTGTTGGTGTTGGGGGAACAATTTGTACGTTTGTGGTGGAATGGATGAATGGTAGAGTAAATGATTTTGTGATAATGATCGTAATTAAAACGAATTCAAAAATACACAAATGATTTTTATTGTAAATTTAAATAGTTTAAATAATGAATATAAATTTTAATTTATCTCGCAAGCCATACTTGTAACATGGACCATGTTACATGGTAGTATTTTGTTTAGGAAGTAAATTTAATCAGTCGAAGGTCTAGGTCGCTTGGATGCAGATGGACCAGCATCTTGATCTGGCATCACCGCAGCCGTCTGGGGCGGAAATAGCTCCGTCACAAAGTCCGCATTCCTGTACTCCTCAGGCAATAAATCCACGGAGGTTACCTGCACATGTGGAAAATCAAATTTAAATTGAAGAAGACATTTAGGAATTTACTATAAAATAATGATTTGATTTAAATTCCATTTTTTTAAAGACTAACTTTAAAAATTGCCGTCTTGTTAACAACTTGTAGAAACATATCTACTAGGTTATTTGTATAGGTGTTCATGTACTGATTTGCTTGCACATTTGCGAAGGCATAAACCTCATAAACTTTAGTGATTTCATTCATGTGCTCCTCATAAAGTCGGAGGAAAATGCGGTGGCCCTTTTTTAAAAAAAGTTAAATTATTTAACAATTAATATTTAATGATATTTTAATGAAATAGATTAGAACTGTTAACCATGCCATATTATAAACTTACTTTTGAGTTTTTACGGCTGGATCTTAACTCAATCTTTTTGTATTTAGTAGGGCCAGATTTGATTGCAGCGCTTTTAGATGTAGCAAAGCCAATTACGTCTACAAAGAAAGTAAATTTATATAATTTAGTTATAATTTAGAAAGGAATTAATCATAAGAGTTTTTTTAATCTGATGCATTTTTACCAATGAACGCCTTTACACGGCAATTTGGAACATCATCCAATTTTGTGAAGCTAAATGGAAAAGCTGTGAGATATTGAAGATTGCTCTGATCGTCGTCAGGAATGTCGGTAATTGCTGCTGTGCTCTTCTTCAACACCAATTCAAAACCTTCTGTGTCCAAGACTGGGTTGTATTGAGCGCCTGGATTAGTTTCCTTTATTTGAAAGTCGGTGATTCTGTGCTTTGTACCCTCCTATTAAATAATTAAAATAATTTATTTCATTTTAAGGAATTTAATGCTGATGCGCTTCAACTAACCTAGAACTTTTTAACAAGTGCTTGAGCCTCTTCAAATTCTGGCTCGTCATTGTTTAAATAAATTGAGGCAAAAATACGGGAAGATTCATCCGCCAGGATTAGATTGCAAATCTCCAAGCCATGGTAGTTCTTTTGCTTCGGACCAAAATTATGAACAACTACAACTTGGATGTAGTCAACCCTGTCCTTATTTCTAGCTCATCTTCTTCCAAAATGCTTTTTATGGAAACACGCCGTGAAAAAGCTAAACTGGTTTTGGTCTCTTCTCCCATTTTTCTTAACTGATTAATTTTAAAATAAACTAATTCAAATTTGGTGTCTGGAGTGAATATATTTTTTGTCTGTAAAATTTTACAAGAGCAACAAGTGAAGGAAAACAGATGTGCAACAATTTATACAAGGCTGGGTTACTGTAGTTGATTATTATGTGGCTTTGAGCACTGCAACCGAAAAAGTTCATGGCCTTGAATTGACTGACTGCGTTATGCGAGAGTTAGCTATAGACAAGATTTGATTATGCCATTGGGCTATGTGAAACTTGTGGGTACTGGATACATGGCAAGAGATAAGGGAAGGAAAAGTAGCCTAACGGTTAAATAGCCAACTATCGCAGTCCACAGTGAACAATTTTCCCTGTCTTATTCTCATGGATTTCATTCCATTTTCATATAGCATTTTCCTATGTTGGCTAGAAAAACAAACATAAAATAGGTGAGTTTCGCAGTAATTCTGTTTATTTCATGTGATAGAAAACAGAATATTATTGGTTCACTTTATTTTGTAACAAATATGTTTTTGGAAGTAGTATAATCACATGATAAATAATTAAATGATGGAATATCCGTTGATAAAATGAGCGCTCAAATCTAAGTTTAATCTTTCATTAAAAATTATTAAATAAACGTTTCTGACAAATATTTTCAGCTATGTATTAAATATTACTAATTTTATTTTCCGACGCAGCATTCTAGACACAATGCACAACAACATACGGATAATCCAATCAAAATGGTAATTCCAAGCAGAATAATTGAGATAGTGACAAGCCAGAAAGCAAAGAGGTAGATAACAGGATGACAATAATTTTCAGAATTGACGTCGTCACTAACAACTGAATTAACGCCGTAAATCTTAACGTAAGCGGTGATAAACCAGCATAAGGATGCCAATCTGAGTATTAACATTATTAGTCTCAGGCAAGCTGGTAAGCGTGACTTACTTGGGCCACTTTTATCCTGGTTATTCTTCAAAGTCATAATAACCCTGGCACTATATCGAAAGTGCACATGGTACCTGGCCAGGGCAAAGTTAAATTTTCTATGATTCGGGTTCTTGCGAGCATTAAAGTCTCCATTTAAAGAGAGTTAATTTGT